>OMOT01004150.1:3662-18988 GCA_900312575.1 Acanthochaenus luetkenii
TTCACTCAAACCACACACACACACACACACATACACACACACCCACACACACACACACACACACACACACACACACACACACACACACACACACACACACACACACACACACACACACACACACACACACACACACACACGCCTTAACTCCCACAAAACTCTTTCTTTCAACAATGTGCTCCCTCATCACTTGGAGCTATGCCCTTCTAAAACACCCCACAGTCTGGAATGGACAAACCTGGGCCCTTTTATATCCTCCATTAACTGTGCAGCAAGTATAACGTAGCTGTATTACTGTAACCAAGGCCTGCTAATGCTGCTACTACACTCCTCCATAAGCCTCACGTGTCACCGTGATATACTCCTACACTGACATCTCATACATTGTGCTCCATAAGCATTTGGACAGACACACAATGTTGTTTTGGCTCCATGCTGTTATTACTTTAGATGTGAAATGACACAGCTGCTATGAGGTGTAAGTGCAGACTGTCAGCTTTAATAGGTATTTTCAGCCGGATCAAATGAACGGCTGGAAAACTCCAGAACGTTTGGTCCATCCCTCTCTCCCCCCCCTCCATGACAGATTATCATGATATTCAGTAAAGTAGCCATTTGTTATACGTCAACAATTATTTAAGTGCAATCTTACGAATCTGCAACCCACAAGCATCAGCAGCCTCTTGATAACTTACTGCTGACTTCCAGCCTTGTGTATCAGTGGATTCATGTGTCCTGGCTCTATTCACTCCGACCTGGAGCAGAATGACTCATATCTAGAGGGTGAATTTTCCCTTTAAGCCCAACCATTCACTCCATATGTACATCGAGATACAGTGACACACAAAAAGAGTCAGGCACACATGGTTCCATAGGTGAGGGATTTAACCATTCAACTAACTCTGGAGTTTTCTATTTTTATTTTATTATATATAAATACTAATATTTTTCTCAATGTTACATTATGGCATTTTATCCAAAGCGACTTACATATCATACCGTTGGCAGAGGCAGTCATGCAAGGCACCAACCTGCTCAACGGAAGCAATTTGGGGTTAGGGTGTCTTGCTCAAGGACACTACTACAGATTTTGTTTCCCAGGGAGGAGCTGGACTCGAATGGAGGAAGGGAGAGAAGGAGGGATGACAAGAGAGATGAGGAGAGGTGGAGGTGCTGTGTTGAACACAGGAGGGACTTTTGAGGGTTTGAGGGGGAGAAGAGCCGGGGCAGGACGGCAGGAAGTAGTGGATATGGCTGAGGGACGGAAGGGAGGTATACACCAACCAGAGTTGTGGACACGTTCCTTTTGCATATGGAGGGTTTCGTACCTTCGAGACAGCACCCGCTCACGCAGCTGGCAGACTGACAGCGCCGGGCAGGTGTGAGTGAGGCACGGCAGTCACGGCACAGTCAGAAGTGTGTGGAGGCCGGGGGCATTGTTCATCTCAAACGCAGCCTCTTATGCAGCAGCTGTATATGTTCGCTCTCCCTCTTCCCCGCCTCATCTATCTGCTTCCCTCTCTCTCCTCTCCATTCCCTTCTCACAGATGAACCAAAGGGCAACGAAGTGCTTTATCGACCGAACAGTGAACATCCATGCAGTTATATGACAAAGCTTTGTGTTTTTGTTGATGGTTGATTTTAGGATTTTTCTTGTATGAAAATGCCCGACTACATGAGCATGTTTAAAGTGTCACTCTGTTGTTTTGCCAAGAGGTGGCCTTGTCTTCACTCGGAAATACTGTCGCAGCGGCAAATCTAAATGAATGCATCAATCAATATCCACCCTTGCTTTCCATCTTGCCTTTGTCTGATCAGCATTGTAATTCCCGTGCAATTTCACCGGTGGTGTCAAAGCATCACATTTCGAATAGGCAGCACAAATTGACAAGGGCAATATATTCTGCGAACTTTCTAAAATGTAGTTTGATATTTTTGCATCTTGTTTTGCTCTGGTCTGTCAAATTGTACCTTGTTAGAAAATCACTTTGTAACAACAGAAATATTAGGTCATTAACATTATGTTAAGCTGTGACGTTGCCACACTAATAAGGACAGTAATAACTTTAGACTGATGGTGTCAAAATTCCCTTTATTAGATATCAAATTATCATATATAATTGCATGAATATTCCTGTATGTATGGTACGTCTAAACTTTAGCTTTAAGGCTTTTGGGTTTCTCACTAAAGCCTTTGAAGCATTCAATTGTTGCAGTGTACCTGACGAAGGGGCCACAACAGGATTATGGCAAATTGATAAAAACCTGCTGTTTTCTGGGTAATACAATTAGTGAGCATTAATATTCTCATTATAATGACCGTTCAGCCTCATGTTGAAAAGGGTTTCAGTAGGTGTACAAAGCATACGGCGGTGGATTTGAGTATCCTGAAGGCTCAGTGGGCTAAGTTGCATCCTATTTACTCGTGGCATCGTGGCATTATGGCTTCAAATCGGTTTCTTAACTTCAGCTGCCCGTCATCCCACCTGTCTTTCCCATCTGTTCCGTCTCTCTTCGCCGTATAATCAAGCAGAAATGCCAGAAACGATAACCTTCAAACAATATAGTGGTAGACTGAACTTCATTTTCACCCGGGAACATTTGAAAGCTGTCAAAAAGTGTTGACCGCAAACGCTGCTTGACAAAAGGGGGAGATGGAAGCAAAAACGGTTCATGGGTTTTGCATGAGAAGGCAGGTCTGTCAGGCCTTCCTTGACCTTCTCGTCCCAGTTCACAAAACAGGTCTGATTGATTGAGCGATTATTCTGTTTTTCACCGACACCTCACTTTTCATCAGGACACATCTCCTTAAAAGGTTCGTATTTTTTCCTGACAGGCGGGCCGATCGCAGTTGCTTTCTTCGGACCGACATGACACCTAATTGCCGGCACTTAATTCTCCCTCAGGGTTGTCGTCTTCTACCTCATTGAGGAGGGTCGACGCGGCACCTCTCCCTCCTCGTTCAAGCCCGATTGCCTCCCCATCCTCTTGCAGCATCGCTCCCTCTTTTGTCACATTGTTTCCTCTTCCGCTTCATGTGCTGTCTTTCTTTACATTGCTGCGTGTCCTTCAGCCTCCTTTCCTTCTCAGATGATGTTGACGTCACAGTCTCAAAGGATTGCCCCTTTTCTAGTCGATTATGCTCCTGCACATCCTCACCCCGTTTTGTCCAGCGTTGCCCCATCGAAGAGCCAATACATAAATAAATACATGTATACACAACCCCAATCTGAGCATGAGCACAATTTGGCGACAGGCATCTTCAGGTACATTTATTCAGATGTACTACCATATTAGTGTATCATTTACTGCTCCCTCATTGTCAGATTATATATTTGACGGTGAATAATATATCTTAGGGGTTTACTTAACATCATCACACTGCCAATACAGATAGAGGAGCTAAAACACAACATGAATAATTCCTGCAAATACAAATGTATTTAAATACGTGTCTGTGCATGTGTTTGCTTCTGTGATTGTGTGTACATGTGTACCGGTACATGGATGCTTGTCAGACTATATTCAGATGTTTCCAAAGCAACAATATTTATAGCTTTACAAATACTGCGGTGAGAGGCTTTCAAACGGCAAATGATGACCACTAAGAAACAAAGCCAGGCTGGCACAGATGTTTTGGCAACTATTTATTCAACAATTCCATTTCATACATGAGAATGAGCCTCTAAATTAAATATAATAAATCCCACGGACAATGGGGGAGAAACACCTCATTATGGTGCTATATACCCAATCAAGCCTTCTCAGTACAGCTTGATAAGAAACCCCTGATTTCAGGGACTCACCATGGTACATCAGAGGCTGAATTAACTAACAACGTGTAGCTCTAAGCTTGATCTTGCTGAGCTATACTGTGAATAACCTTTATTTGATGAGTGAGTGATGGTGAGTTACAACTCCTTCCATCCAAAGACTGATATACATAATGATGTGTGTTGCTACAAGGAAAACACAATGATAGAGAGGACCAAAGCATCGAACTACTTACATAGCATAAGCTAGAATTATCATAACATTGTGTATAAACACGACTTCTATCTTGTGTTCTTGAAACTCCTTGTTATTTGCAGCAATTTTCTAAATCTCAATATTTCAAGTCAGTGATCATATAGAAAAACAGTTTCTTAAATCTAATATCCCAATGACAGCAAGATGACAGAATTACTGAATAATCACCGAATAAATTTTATTAACATTGTGATAATCTTAAACTGAACAAATACATGGCGTCAGTATACAGGGACTAGCAGTGTGAGAAATGCTCACAAGTCCCCATTTTAAGACAGAAAACAAAACCAAATCTCTGAATGAAATATATTCCTGAGATGCAAAACGAAAGAAACAGATATAAAAAAAGAAGAAGAAAAGAACGACAACAACACTACGTGCGATCGTGTTACATGATGTTGTCATCAAAGGGAATATTGAGATCGGGCCAATTCTAGTGTCAATATTGCAGAGGAACAAAGAAGTGCACAGAAGCCAATCTGTACAGCGAAGACATGAAGGGCCAGGGGAGGAGAGAAATACCGAACAGCCCATGTCATGCTATCATCACTGCAGTGGAAAATAAAAACCAGTAAACCACAGGGTTCAAATAAAACGTCAACTTATGCAGTCAAGGAAAAGAAGCATTCTTAGATGGGTTTTGACTAAAAGTGTCGATTACTTTCAAACGCTTCCCTTTTTAATCAGGGACCGACAGATGATATTTGTCGCTGCTATTGTCTATGGTAGATGTTAACTGAGCCAGTATATGTTGGAAAGCAAGGAGGCAACAGGTTTAAAGCTTAGTTTCAACTGACAACAACAAAGAAATACAACTAATAACTGTGATCCCAAGATGTAACAGAGCTACAGTTGATTCTGCTAGAGTCAAATAGTATGTGCCAGGCTGTTAAAATAAGAAAAACAGAAAAAGATTCAGGTTTGGTCTAACTATTATAAAAAGCCATTTGCAACACATTAGCTCATTACTGTCATGTCAAAACAGATATTTACATGGGGTTTTCAGCTGAAAGAAAACCCCACCAAATTTTTACCATTTACTTAGAAATATCCATCAAATTAGTCAGAGTGCATAATTCAGGAAAATGGCACAGATTCCATTTCAAACTCATCACTGCAAACCCGGTTCATGAGTATTTGTCACATAATATAAAACTGTTTTTCCGCTCTTTAGATGAGCAAATCCATTTGACCGTTCTTTCTTCTAAAATGGATATAGATGCAATGCAACAGAGATCTTGATCGACACAACGTCATTGATATAAGACACGATGAAAATAATTGAGTAAGAAAAGTTTTAAAAAAAACAAGACATTACAATGCTGCGCTAAATTTCTGTATACATAAAACGTGATATAGAAGGTTTCTAAACACAAGGTCCAGTCTAGAACACTTTGGCCTGGATCTACTAAAAGCTTGTGGTGGTGCCAGTCCAGTTGCACCTGTAAAAAGTGATACTTCTGATTTACTAACAACGTGCACAAGCATTGTAAAATACGAAGACTGTGTCACAGACTTTTTCAACCTAATTAATATGTATTAAAATGCAACATGTAACCTAATTCATGTCAGTGGTGACAGGCAAAAATGGAGGAAGTGATTATCTAATGCCTCCCAACCTGTGATTTACCCAAACAGTACGCAAGTTAACAGAGAAAGCACATCGTACATGTTGCCATGTTGCAGCCAGTGGACAAGAGAAAGTCCCAGATGGTATCGAATTTGCGCTGACCCAATTTGCATAATATTGTATATTGGCCACCGAATTGGAGACAGCTGGGCCCACAATTTGATTGCCCTTGGTGATAATTTTCCCCTCTTAGTAGATCCGTGCCTTGCCTTTAAGTCTTGAGTTCCAGAGGCCATAGTGTTTATAATTCTTTCACAAGACACTTATATCGGCCAAATGTATTCCTGCAAACTGATAACGTGGACCAATGGCAGGAACATATGGAAACAACAAGAATGTATGTAGCTCACTGGGATATGTTACACCTTTGTCTTACCAAAGACAGTATGCCGTGAACTTTCATTGCCTCCAGCATAAGGGTAATGTTTCTTTGAATGCATTTCCATTGGCAATGTAAGGTTTCAGTAAAGACAGATTGACATTTTCCTCTATATCAGTGGACAAGGAGACCAATGTGTCTTGTTCCTAAAGCAAGCTCAAATTGATGCAGAAAGCACCAGGCCAATGTACAGCGCAAAGTTTGCTCAGATTCATTACGTTTTTCCATTGAGTTTTTTCAGTAATCATCTTTACTTCAACACCAAATCTTTCAGATCTGTAGCACATGCCACCAACACAAGAAGCCACTGCCCACCAAAACTAAGGGACAAATACACTTTCATAGTGGTTCTCTGTTAAATAACTTCAGTTCAAATAAATTAAACACGAAAGGGAACCAAACAAAAACATGCCAATGTGTATTACCAAAGTGTAGTTCTCACACATTATATACATGCCTTGTGATAAAACAAAATACATTTGTTTTCAAGGTTTCAAAAAAGGAATATGCAGTGACAAATGAAAAATAATTTTCTTGTAAATAGATAAGGTGGCTAATATACAAATTTTAAGGAATACGGGAATCCAAAATCTAACAGCAATTTTCACAATTAATCACATTTTAGCAGACACAATATACAGCTGGGAGCTTAGAACCATATGAACAAAAGAAATGTAAAAACAAAATAGATTTTATTAAAATAAAATAAAAACACTTTCAAAAAAGATGCACTGTACTCTTCCAGGATTGAGGCAAAGCCAGCGTTGTCATCTGCCCATAACTCATTTGAATAGATGAACCGTTCCCAAGGCAATCTAGTTGTTGGCAAAGGAACAGTTACTCATTTAGACATTTTTGTGCTTTTCTATTTGTCTTCAGTATTTCGTTTTGGGAAGGAGGCCCCTGCAGAGCTATGACCCAACACTCTCACAATAAAAGACCCCATGAAATGGAAATCAAACTTCAGTTCTGATAAAAAGGACATAAAGCAAATTATTATGCAGTCTGAGGGTTGCGAGTGCACAACCTGTTAGTGACAGTGATACCTAAATGCTTAACGGTAGCAACTGGTTACATAGCAATAATTGCGGAGGTGGCAATATAAACAAATAAGCAGAAATGATATAAGATTGTACAGCACTGATATCATTGCAATTGATTTAAGCGTACATTTCCAGTAGGCATATTTTTGTTATTTGGCTGTCCTGTATTAACGTTACATTTCATGGGGTCTTTCAGTTGTACTTGAGCCAATTCCTTCAATGTCATGACATAAACTTCAATGAAATTATTCAAAGTGAAAAGCTAAACTAACTAATTGCAACACAATTTATACAACTCCAGAGAGAGGTGATTGACTCTCTTTGTACACCAGAGCCCATGGTGTGAATAACAAACTACTGTACGCTGTAAGAGGACACAGAAAGCGTTGGTGTTTAGCTAAACTGCGGCCTGAACAGTGCAGGAATATACAGACAAAAGTACATCGAAACGGCAGATTTAGCAAATGGTTTTATAT
Organism: Acanthochaenus luetkenii; assembly: GCA_900312575.1. Lineage (NCBI taxonomy): Eukaryota > Metazoa > Chordata > Actinopteri > Beryciformes > Stephanoberycidae > Acanthochaenus > Acanthochaenus luetkenii. The sequence goes on from OMOT01004150.1 coordinate 11,220, forward strand.
ACTTGATTGTGTTTATTTGATGGAGCGCTTCATCTAGCATCTCTTTCATATATTTTTGGTGTGTATTAATCTTAGCTTCTCTGCTCTAAACAATGCCACACTACCCTCTACCCTATAAACTAATAATGGAAATCATATTATACACATATCTGACTAACCTTGCTACAGTGTTACACAAAACTTTCCTCTTATCTTACAAAGGTCATCTTTTTAATTACAAGCCTATTTAGAGGATGGGGGGGGTGGATCATCTACGAGTACCATGTTCAGTGTGATAGACATTTATAAGGCGTAAACAGCACAGATCGTCATTCAAATGAAAAAGACAAAATGCATAATCAATAGCTGTGAGCTAAGCGATGAAATGACGGTCAGGAGAACCTTCCACAAAGCATTTACATTGCTACTGACACATGAAGGCATTGACAGAAGTTCAATGGGCGTCTGTATTTTTAGGCACCGTGTTAATGTGTTTGTGGATGTGTGTGAACAAGGGGGGGATATATTTGTTTGTGGTATCTGTTTGGACGGGGAGCGGGGGAGAAGATGAATAACGGGTTGTGTGATAAGCAGTCATGGTAGATATACAGATGCATGTCGAAAGGGGGAAAGGGGGGAGAACTACAGCAGCAATGGCAAGCTGCCTGTGACAACCGGCTGCCAAAAAGACGAAAAGGAACACAAAATAACAAAATAAATGAAGGACAAGATGAAATGACAGAAATGGGCTCAACAAAAGGCAATAATTCGAAAACATTTGGGGAACTTCTCTGTCTATGGGCTGCCTGGGGTTTCCTCGTGGACACAACAGGGGCAGTGGTCAGAGGTGGAGAGGGAGAGAGGGGGCGAGATAGAGACGGAGAGAAAAGGAGACATAGAGATAGAAAGAGGGAAGGGGGAGAGAGAGAGAGCCGCACAGCTCCCTCTGCAGTCTAAATGAAGTATTCTTTCTTTTCCTCTGCGTGTGCGTGGTTGCCCTCGGCGTTGATGATGGCCGTGTCGGCGTCGGGCGCATCGTCCGCTCCTTTGGCCTCGTTTGTCAAGTATGTTCCTGTGGAAACAAGAAGACTACATCAGTGATGCTGCATCACTCGTACAGTATTAGAAGCTAGTCTTGGTCTGGATATGAAACTACAGCAAGTGACTGTGTAAGTCTTCAAACGTTATCTCCTCTGCCGTAGCTATATAGAAACATCTCGCTCATACATTGGGAACTGAATGGAAACTTGGGAAAGGACTCCGATGTCTAATGGGACAGGTAGGACATGCTCCACTAGGTCCCTGAGCCCTGAGAGACCCGGGCCTACTGTGGTTTTTACCTTTATGCCTGGCCAGGTATCTCCCCAGAACAATGATTAAACACAAGGTGACAAAGACCACTACGGCCACCACTCCTCCGATCAAGGCGTGGTCGGTGCCGTGCTGCCCCAGAGCGTTGGGATCTGGAGTGAGAGAAGGAAGGAGAGACACAGAGAGAAGATGAAGGCACGGGTTAGAGGGCAGTGGAGCGGTGAGAGACAAAACAGAGCAAAGGGAGGAAAAGAATATGACTTCCAGCTCATTCCTGCTCTAATGATCATTCTGAGTTGCTGTCATTCCTCTTCTCCTTTTCACATCATGCAGTCAGAGCAGAGCTGCCTGACTCTCGGAGGATAATGAAATGGAAAGAGAGGCCGACGCCACGTTGACGCGCAGAGCAGCCACAGACAGTCACACACATTCACCTTGCAAATTGAAGGAAAAAAGAGAGTGAAAAAGGGACCCCAGAAAAAGACGTGAATAATTCAGGACCACCCCCGTGGTGCCGGACGAGTCCCCGACATGCAAACCAGGGCAGCAGTGGAAGAGCGGTACCCAGTAAATAAATCATCAGACGGAAAATAAAAAGAACAAAAGATCGATCTTTTCCTGTGTCTCCGCCAGGAAGAGTTGTTAGGGAAATGAACGAGGTGTTGGAGGGTTGGTACGGGTTCCCAGCTGTCAAAACCGGTAGAAATGGTGGCAGAGTCATGGAAGAGTGAAGGATCTGTAAGATGAGCCTGTTCGCACCTCGTCCCAAAACCCTTTTCTTTTTCACAATGGCTTATTTCCTCTTTTTCACCTCGGCTTGTGCAGAAAACGCCGGGCTGCTCAAGGTAAAAAGAAAGGACACGACACTGAAACTGTACGGACTGTGTTTCACTGTAGGTGACTCACAAAGTTGAGCGCGAGAGCGCTGGGGGAGATGGGTAACGGAATAGCCTGTATTATTCATATCAGTCCATGACACCTGAGAAATTAGCACTCATCTCATTATCCTTCACCAAGCGCCAGGACCTGCCATATACAACCCTGTCATTCTGTGTGTGTGTGTGTGTGTGTGTGTGTGTGTGTGTGTGTGGTCTCATGACAGCTAAAATATGGCAATGTCGGAGCAGGGTAAGCAGCGATGGAAGGATGGTGTTGTACACTGACACGGTTTCTCCTCAACCCGCTCCTTCTCTTTCTGTGTCTGACCATGTGACCAAAATGAACAGCTGGCTTGCTCTCACTCCATAACTCTCCATGGTCCGAGCGACCAGGCCGTCACACTTCACTGCCTCCCAGTGCGCACAGAGGAATGTTCCACCCAGCAGGGCGAGGACTCGGGTGTTTAGTTAGACACGTGGCTGTGTCTCTTCCCCTCTGTCTGTCAGGATGGTGTCTGTGTGTTCCCACGATACACACTGACTGCCTGTCCGACTGCTGCGTCTCATTCCGGCTGTTACAGCCCAGCGCAGACACCGACAAAGGCGTGACCGCAGCCCTTCTACCTATAGAACGCTTCGGTCACGCAACAGAATGATGTCATGTCCGAGGGGGGCGGGGTGTCTTGGGTTGTAAGTCAAACCTCCTCATACTACCAAAAACATGATGGAGACTACGGCACTCCGTACCATGTTCTGTTCTAATGTGAGGCACTGCTGTTCGTGAAAGGAGAGAAAGAAAGCGAAGGAGTAAGGAGACACATAGAGAGAATAAATGCATTAAAAAAGAGAACGAGATTGGTGCAGAGGAAAAGATTGAAAATTCAGTTGAGAGAGAAAAGGGACGAACACAAGGAGGAGAGGAACGTAGGGTAAAGGGTTATACATTTTCATGGCTCCAGAACACATTATCTTTTAATAAGGGCACAGATATTCTTCTCTGTGTGATTTAATATTAGAGCGTGGCGGAGCAAACTCCTCTTTTAATATTTATAATGCTCTCCTTGTCGCCTGGCCCGGCGAGTCGGGCTTGTTTAATAAATGAAATGGGTTCAGGGCCTCTGTGAGCCACTGCTTGGCCCAACCGAACAAAAAGTGTGACTCTTAAACTGCCCCAGTATCTCCTCATCTGACCCGCTTACATCACGACATTTAGGAGACGCTTTTATCCAATGCAACTTACATATCATACCGTTGGCCGAGGCAGCCATGCAAGGCGCCAACCTGCTCGACGGGAGCAATTTGGGGTTAGGTGTCTTGCTCAAGGACACTACGGCACTACTTTTTTTTCGGGAGAAGCTGGACTCAAACCTTCAACCTTGCGGTTGCTGAGCGGGAACTCTACCTCTTGAGCCACTGCCGCCCCTGCTATTCCGTTTCCATATGTGGTTACCATGAAAGGGAAAATTATATTGATTGAGAATTCAATTGTATTTTAAGAAGACGTTGTTCGGTTGTTGTTGATGAGTGTGTGTGTGTGTGTATGTATGTGTGAATTAATGAATTGGTGATTGTAGAGTTGCCTGTTGGACATGGGATCTAGGCTACTGCGTTCCTATATCCTGTATATTAAGACATTCATCTGTTTCACTGAATCAAAATCAATCAATTACTGATCCTATTTTCCATTACTCCATATCAAGACATCCACTCTCATGCTCTGGAAATCCACAGCGTTTAGAGTTATATTATCGAGTCATATTAAATACCATTAACCATACCGTTGCACTTCTGGAGTGACACGTAAATCAAAACAAAATCATTTGTAATGGCTGTTGTGGCTTTTCATAGAACAGTTCAACCTTCATGACCGAAATGCAAGAAAAACCAAACACTCATTAGCCACTGATTGGTTCCAAAATGGTGGCTCAGAAATTACAGGCGGGAATTACGTCCACAGCAGCATTATTAGTTCAAGTAAAAGCTCACAGAGCATGGCAACTTCTGGAAAATCACATAACAAGCAGGGAACTCTAGTTTTGAAAGCGCTGCATTAAAACAGGAACTCCATCACAGAATATTTTAGTGCAAAGCGCCTAAGCGGAAGGTTGACTGGTGTGCTTGACCAGTTGGGAATTATGCCTGCAACACCAAAAAGCCCCACATCAGCAGCATTGCTTATCATCAACCGAACATGTACCGTTAACTAAATGTCTAACCAACTAAATGTCGAAATGTTTTACCATGGGGCTTTTTTCTTATCTTCAGCACCAAAGCACCTTTTCTTGCCTAATTCTGAATCCGTGGTTGTTGTCGCCTCAACCCTAAAAGTTGTTTTGCTGCAAGTCAGTGGTTTTCTACCCAACCCACCACCAATGTAGCCCTATTTGGTTCTCTTAAGAAGAGGACAGTTAAGGAAACAAAAGCACCACATTGCCCAGCTACATGTTACTGCAGAGACTGAACTGAACTTTGGCTAACTGTTTGGTCCTTTTTAAGCATGTCAGCAGTGCTGGCGAGTATCGAGATCTTGGTTTGCCTGTAAGTGACTGTAACCTTCTGTTGAACTCCATCTTGAACTGCACATCTCTAACAATGGGCCGTAGATTTTGTATTTTATTTGCACGATTTCGTGCTAAAAAATAAACGGGTCATCACCATGGGTAGTGTAACGTAGAGAAAAACTCCTTGGGATTGGCTACTTGTGTTCCCATTCCTAAACTGCGTCAAGCCAGCTAGAGATAAGAACAAAAGAAGGGCGGTTGAAAATAAAAGCGTACAAATGTTGAAAGTTGTGACCAGAAGTCCTATTTCTTTTTTTAGCAGCAGCTCTTTCGCCTGGCAGTATTTCACCGACTGCAATTCCTTTCCTCTAAAGCCACATTTTAAAGGAACAATCTCAACCGATCAGATGCAGTGCCCTCAAATCCATATCAGCATGCTGCTTAAATGGTCTTCATATATCCTAACGTACGTATACAGAGCACCTGCACTACAACATATAGCGGAATACACACACTCTTGCATGCGTGAGAGTCAGGAAGAGAGAAGGAGGAGACTTTACTTAGACCGTGTGTGTTTCATGCTGGGTCAGAGTGGATTAATTAGATTCCGAAAACAAATTACTTCTGCTAATCATTCAATAAAGCCCACCCGTGGACTTGGACACTGTCTTGAATATTCAAACACCTCCTCTCTCTACCCCTCCCTCCCTCCTCGGAATGAAAATAAATTGTGGTCAGCAGGGTAAGAGCATGGAGTTATAAGCAAAGTGAGATAATCAATCATATTAATTCTTAAAGTCACATGCAAGAGTCAATCTATCAAAGTGGCTTTGTATGTTCTACAAAACCCACAACCTCTTAAAAAATGCAAAGAAATACAACCACGGATGAAAAGAAGGCCACTTCAGCGTTGTACCTGTAGTGCGTACCTTCGTCATGCCTACACAGCGGCTGATGTGGATATGATCTGTCAATAAATTGCGTTATGCTTCAGATTGTTGTTGAAGGATTGAATTGTGTGAGCCGTTTGTAGGACAGCAGCAACAGGAAATCTACACAGAAATAAGTGATCTTGGCGGAAACAAGTTGCCATCACCAACCCAATAATAATCTGTCCCCTGAGGGAGAGAAACAGGGAGATTGAATATAGGATCAAATAAAATCATCTCAACAAATTAGGCTGCCTCATGTGTGTGTGTGTGTCTATGAGAGCTTCCTCAGGATTGCTTAAAGTGTCCTCTGCCATTGAGATTTAATGAATAGAGGGGCTATTACATGTAATTCATAACACCAGCCCCGGGATCTAATGATTTCTCTTTTTCTGTTCCACGCATTATTCTAGATTGTTGCTATAATTCTTCCCCAAAGCGAGTTAATGTGACAGGTCATCAATAAGCTCGCCCGGCGATAAGTGGAAAGACCTTTGTATTATGTTTTAATTCCTCCTGTGCTCCGCAGCTTTATGGTGTAGAGAGCGGAGAGCGGGGGGAGAAAATGGGGAGAGGAAAGTACGTACTCAATATTGAACCATTTCCCCCTGGGGAAGCTGCAACCGGAACTGAGCCTTTACGGGTTTAAACACAGCGAGCGAGCGGCTGCCCTCGACACCAGCCCTCCAGAGAGCGTCTCTCTGACTCATCTCATGGCCTAGCTCATGCCCCCCATTTACAACAAGATCAATAGCAATGGAACCGAGCAGTTAAGAATCAGGTTTGAAAATTGTTCCTCTGCTTGTTGAGTTTGAAACAAAAGGTTTGTCCTCGGTCTAATGCGATGAATAGGTGAATGTGATATAAAGATTACCTGTGGAATGCAGTGTGCCATTTAAATGTATAAATGACTAATCCCCAGTCATCTGTTGTCTCTGCTCTGTGGTGACGTCACTTTCTATTCATATTTTCTAAGTTTGCTTACTAACTCTAGATTCCTTCTCACCGCTGTGCAGGATGTGCAACATGTCAATTAAATCCAGTTTAAATGTCAAAATGGAGAGCTACAGTATTAGGTATTTTACAGTATCATTATTTAGACAGGATTTCTGATATTCAGAGACACCAGCAACAGCTTTGAGCAATATTTTCACCCCTGGTTTTTGCAGGTCTGTTTTGCAACTCTCTTGAATCAATAATTGCAAATAGGCAAAAATATCTCCAGATAAAAATGTTTGTTTTGATGCACTTCACTATGTATGTGATAGAAGTTTGATTTTCAGACCACTGGCGGGAAAACCTCAGCAGGTGACATCATTACTGATTTCCGAGACAGACAATGTGGATGATTGACTGCTCAAAATCTCCTATGAGGATGTAAGTAGTGAACATGATATATGGTATAATAACGTGATTGTTTTTTAGAGTGCTTAATTTAGGGATTAGTGGATTGACGTTTGTACGGTTGGTTAGCGATCTCAGCATAGATCAGCTGGATCAAGTCTCAGGATTCAGGAACCCCAAAAAGCTGAGTGGTCCTAATTTAATGTCTAGCTTTCCTTATGCAGCACTCTCGACCAGGACTCACTTGAAAAGGGAGAAAGCTTAGAGTAATCATCTGCTCTTAAATTCTCCTCAAGTGTGTAGTCATTGCTGTCGACTGGAAAGGCTCTTTGTATTTGCTTTAGAGAATACAGCCAACCATAAAGCACTCTGCTGTACACCGTGACGGTTATGGATTACCATGGTAACCTCCACTGACCATTGACAGTTCACTCCAGGTGGCAACCAGTCGTCAATTTAGCAATACCTTCCAAGTTATGGTATACACTTTGATAAAGAGTCTCAAGGTTGTTGGTCTATTTCTTTCCTTTTTATCCTCCCTCTCTTCTGTTTCTCTCAGGAAAGAACTAATGGACCAAACAAAAGAGACCCTTTTCTGTAGGAGCGGGTAAATGGGTTTTATTCTTGCTGTTTTCTCCGCAGGCAGAGACACTAGGCATGACTAATCACTGCCTTCTCTGCAGTGGGCCTTTTTCCAGTGGCAATATTGGCTATAGGGGCTGGAGTTGGCCATAGGAGCGCTGATTATGATAAGTGAATAGTAAATATTTTAAACACCAAAGAAACCCTTCTGCTTGATTCAACCTTTCAGCTTCACAAGGTCAACG
>OMOT01004162.1:5903-16996 GCA_900312575.1 Acanthochaenus luetkenii
CGGCGATTCTGCCGTGGCTTCAGAGGGTGACAGCCGATGGTGGAGGGGGGGTTCTCCGGAGGACGTGTCCAGAGGTCCATCCTCCTACCACGCTGGGCCCAAGGTGTGCATCCTCTCATGGAAATTATGTGTTCTCATCTCTCCGTGGTGCATCCAGGGCAAATTAGCATGTGATGCAAGTGGACCAATGACTCTGGGGGGGTTTAGGCAAACTGAGAAGGTTCATGGAGAAATGTCACAAGTGAGGTCTGCATTATTATCCAACACCTCTGTGTTGGCACCTATTAGACTTCAATTGATGTTAAGTCCAGTGGTGCAGAGGGCAGGCACCTGCAGCACAGTAGCTCATTTAATCAATTTACTCAATGATTTTTAAAAACAAGTTATACATGTGCCACATTAAAATTTTAGATAGCCTGCAGCAAATTGCTAATATTTGCACAAGCTAGAGTCACAAAGGAAATACTGATCAGTGAAGATCCCAAGATCCCACGAGGAAGCAGACAATCCGACCAATGGTTTGTTGTTAATATGCGACGATGGAACGAACATTGTAACAGCACGTGTGTGTGTGCAATACAAATAAAACACACGACTCAAAAGCCATTCAATTTCAATGGTTTATGCCAGAGTAGTAAAAATGACAACTGATCCAGTTTGTACCTGTGTGAATTCAAAAGCCCGGTTCTTGTAAGTCTTTGTTTTTGATGCCGACTGGGAGAATTGGGGTTACTCATTCAAAACTTTCCATCTTTGTCTAGTAAAAACTGAACATATTGGGAGACTACAGCCATTGAAGTATTGACTCGTGTGAGGGGAAGTAGCAGCAATTTCACTCATGTGGAACCGTGGTTGAAATACAGTTCTTAATAAAGGGCAAAGCCATTTTTCACTCAAGGTCTCCATAATATAATACGGTTTAACTTTACCCCGCAGATCACGACCAAAACAGAACTAGGTTTCATTTCACTGGCTGCATTCCTCCAATATGAGAACGCCGTCATATATAATTGGTTAACCACCACGCATGTCATGGAAGATCAATAAAAGCCTCTACAACACAGAACGCATAGTCTTGTAAGAATCATCTTATAAGCAGAGCAAAACGCTGAGAACTCATTCGTCTTCTGCTTAGTCACTTTGGGTTTTAGGAATGAGACATGATAAGCGTTCTTCATCTTTTCCGGGGAAAACTTTCTGTGGCAGATCCATGACATTGAGTGAGTGAAATCTTTTTATAACGTTTTTCTCATTACACAACTAACGTGGATAGTTTGGGTGTTTGAGGTTGGTCTTTATTGCGCTGGGCTTCGTGGTTGCTTAGTGTGGGGGCAGAGAATGGGAAGGGGTTGAGAACAACGGGGGCGAGTCTTTCATCAAACGTCTGTCATCTCATCTTCCATCTCATCCCCCTCCATTTCGCCTTCTGCCTCGCCCTCCTCTTCCTCTTCCTCCTCCGACGTCAGGTCCAGCTCATCCATCTGAGACACACACTTTGGACACGAGCAGACGAACAGGTAGTTCTCCCTGGGAAGAGAATAATGTTACATAATTCAACACCGTTGCTTCTCTACATTTTCAATCAGCTGGCAGACGCGGACACCCTTCTATGTTCACACCGCCAGTCCAGAGCCGCAACTGCAGCTTCTCAAGGCTGAGCAGCAAATGTGTAGCCGAGGAGGCTCACAAAACAAACTCTCCCCCTTAGTGTTAAGGTGTAAATCAACGATGGATTGACAGCACACTGACCAATAAGCAGCGTAAGCACAGGAGTAGCCACCAGATGCCTGGAAGGCTTTCCATTGATCTAGATGGATTACGGCCGTTTACCTCAGAATTTTGTGTCTGCTATGACGGCTTCGGTCACGCTGACAGCAGTCCAAGTAACTGATGCAGATCTCCTAGAGATTGAACAAAACAAACAGTTGAATTGGCCAATGGCATTCCCACATCCCAAAATTACAAATCCAGACATCTTAGCAATGACATGTTATTCCCACAAGCCCCTTTGAAGCTACTACTGGTATTGCTCAAATGGCAGATTAATCAGGTTTTTCAACGTCTATTCACCCCCATGCAGGAAGTTGCTGTGCCCTCCCATCTTTCTATTGGTGAAATGTTGCACAAAGCGCTCCAGTTGCAGCCAGTATTCAAAGGAAGGCGTTGCTGTGAAACTTGTGCGGCTGCTCTGACATTACAGTGGCGGGCAGATGCAAAAGGCCTCTCAATCTTTCTGACAGCTTGACAAACCCGCTCCAATCCTCAAAGCCTCAGCCTTCTAACACGGTCTGACAATGGAGCACACAAAGCTAGAGAGGGATGTTCTGTCCCATCTATTCCAACCCCAGACATGTCTGCTGACCTCTCCTGGGTTGATGTCACGAACGGCACTGAGGTGAAGCAAAAAATTGTTGTCTGGGAAAGAAGCCTCAGAGTTGGGTATGCAGCTGTGGTTACCTGCGGGGATAGAAAAACCAATAAGGCAAAAGAGGTCTGGCAGGAAAACCTCTTGACCAGAGGAATGGTGTCTTAAAGTTCAAAAGACAGAGATCCTAACACACTTACATGAGCTTTGAAGCAGGAAAAGTCCAGAACTCTCACAGTTCAGAAAGTCTCCCGTCTCTACAGAAAGAAAATATAAATTATGTTCACTTCGGACATTTATCAAGATTGGAGCACTAGTTACATAATTATTCCAGTGACGTCCTAGTTTTAAATGTCCAATGTGGACGACAAGGACAATAATAAACATCCAATCATACAATATAACCATTACAAATTTGAGAAAAAACATGATTCTTTTATTGTTTACTACAAATACAGGCGAATACTGCGAGACAGACAAAACGGACCTTTCTCTATGTCCTTGTACAGCTGGTCAATAAAGGAGTCCAACTGCTCCCTCTGCTGACCAGGAAGCTCAAGTGCATCACAGGCATGAACCCATTGACTTAGGGAACTGAAATTGAATAGAACAGAGAACAAAGAAATGTGTACAATTCAATCAAAATGGAGTTCCAGAGTAAGGCCCGTAATTTATAAGCTGAGATGAAAGGCAGAGGCGAGTCTTTACCTGGTGCCTATGCCTTGTCCGTTGGTCCCCACAAGAGAGAACAGAGAGCGAAAACCCTCCGGAGTAAACCACTGGAATACAATCATGAGAACGTTATTGATCCCCGTAGAGAAATTCTCTTTTCGTCTAACCCATAACCCACAGGGAGGTCAGAGGTCAGGGTCGCCTATAGAACTGCACCCCTGGAGCCAGTAGGGATTCAGTATCTTCAGCAGCTTCCCTACTCACTGCTCCACCCTGCTGCCCAGGATGGAGCACCATAAAACCTCCAGTAAACGCTGAGTCTAGTACAATTTTATTATCACACATGCGTCACACCGTGACATTACTCCTCTGTATTTATCCCATCACGGACGTCTCCAGATACACACAGGCGAATTGAACTGCACACATAGGACACACACACACACACACAGTGCACATGCACACACTAGGGGGGGTCGGAGCAGAGGGCAGCTGCGTACAGCGCCCGGGGAGAAATTAAGGGGTTAGGTGCCTTGCTCAAGGGCACAATGGCAGGAGCTGGCACTCGGTTGAAATTGGGAGTTTTACAGTATTTGGTAGATACGTTAGAAAAGTACTGAATTGGAAACATGAAGAAAGATACAGTGCATTGGAATTGCACTTACCTGACTGAGATGATCATCATAAAGTGCTGCAGTAAAAAGGTTTCGTAGCAAGGCCAACTGTCCCTGCAGAAACATCGTAAAGTATTAGAATTCACATAACATATATAGCATTTGGTGGACACTTCTTTTCAGTACCATGATTGCATACATTTGCAGCATAGGTGGCCCCTGTGGGAATCGAACCCCTGCCCGTGGAAGGTGAAAGTCTCATGCTCTACCCATTAAGCTACACGAAACTGCAATCACCATACAACCACGTGATATTATGTCTTTGAACTGCCTGACCTCATACGTTTTATTTTGCAGCAGAAACAGGATGATGGTAACTTACTCTGAACTTCTCCCCCAGGAGCTTATGGGCTATCTCCTCCTCCTCATTGGCTGCGCGGCTGCAGAACTGTGAAAATAGCTCCTGCCAATGTGCTTTGTTTTGGGCCTGGACAACATAAACAATATCAACGACAAATATGTCACTTAGTAAATATATAACATTTCATTGTTAGTATCTTTTTTTGTTACCCATGTCTAATGTTTGAATACTTCTTGCGTTTTAAAGAATAATGCTGGTGTTTTTTTGTATTGTTTTTTTAAAAGTTTGTGCCAATCATCCAGGTTGCCTTTCCTTTACGTTATCCCTCGTTTGTCTGTACACAGCAGGGTAGTTGGGAGGTATCAGGGCTCATTTTCCCACCTCCAGAAGAAACGATTTGCTGCCATTCATTGTTGTACGGTGTGAAAAACAACTTCCACCGACATGAAGTATTGCCAGCGCTAGATAATCCATCACGGTAAACATGAAGCCTTAATTTGTTTTTTGTCAACCTTCTGTTTTATTCTTATTTAATTGTGCTGAGTTGAGTGTTTTCATATCAGTGTGCGCATTACGTTACGCTCTGCTTACTGTCAATCACCTCACATCTACAGGAATAAATGGAAGTCTCTGTCAGGAAATAATCCCTCAAAAAACATGTCTCCTTACAAACATTACTGTCACATCCATGTCTTGTTATTTGCGTCTTTGTTAGCCGGAAAAGCAGCTAATTTCAAGCTAGGTTTGGCACCATACAGTTTGAATATTACATTGAAAGTAAATATTAAGACATCTAATTACATACAGCTTGCATTGCAAAAGGATAGAGGGAAATGTGACAGAAGTACGGTAAATGGCCTATAATGGCCACCGGTGACACCGGTATTCTCCTTTAGGTTTGGATATTTACCATCCGATTTTCTTTTGTTTCACTATAATTTTCCTTTTGTATGCAAATTGACCCATGCTGTCCTTTAGGTCATATTGTCTGTATCTTATCGTCTGTATTGTGTTTCTTATATTTGATCCCTAGAAGATTAGCGCCCGCTGCATGATAAATCAATGGGGAACCAAATCCCAGTAAACAAACAAACGAAAAAGTGATCAAAATAATCTGAGAATCACCTGTTTGACGACAGCCACCATTCTGGCCATAAGCATGATGCTGGAGGTCTCTGGGGGATAGTGCATACTCCTGGAGAGAAGAGAAATGACATTAATTCATCAGTGTCATCGAGCGGCTTCACATAATGTAAGCAATATGTGAAATCCTCCCTCACCTCCATGCATCTTTAAGCTTGTTGATAGGATGGTCCGGATCGTCCTGGCAGGGACCATGACATAGAACCCGATGGTATTGGTCTGCTGCAGCTTGTCGGCACTCTTTGCTACAGTACATAACCTGCAGGGGAAGACAGGCTCACTGAAATCATGAAACATCACAGATGGGTCATTGAGAGGGACAGGTGCCAAACATGCTACATATATTCAACTTCTGGTCTTCATAGGACTATTCCACTCTACAGCACAATTTCCATAACCACTATCTTGAGACAGAGGTCTTCGTTAACTAGCAACAACCATCATGTGGGACCTCTGTAATGTATTATTCCTTTAAAATTTTATTTGATTTAACAGCAGCTAAAGTTGGCTATGAAACACTGGAATTAACAAAGAACTTCCAAACTTTGCGGATATGTAACACTGTAGGTTTTCAAGGATTGGGCGTTTTTCTAGTTGATGACTTTTCCATGTCTTCCATGATCCCAGGAACAAGTTAGTGTGTGTACCACTGTATTACACTCTAGGATCAACTCCATTCCACCTTTTCATTGGTCAGACCCACAAATTCTGAAGTGTTCATTCATAATTGACCCTGAGAAAATAAAATCACTTAAGCAACATTTTGTTATTTTCTAAAGCTATTAAAGAATAAAAGCTATGTATGATAAGTGTTAAAAATGGCAGAACTGATAGAGCTCTCTTTAGAAGTGCTGTCACTCTTGATGAACGTAATCTGGCCAGATCATGGATTCAAGCTAGTATTTGATAACTAGGGTCAAAATTGCAGCAAAGTGATTACCAGCATTATCTTTCACAACTCCAGGCAGAAAATCATTGAATTAAATGCATTTGGCTTTGGCGCGGTTCGAACCCAGCCTATATGTAATAAATACAAAGTAGGAAACTGTCGCAGGTAAATAATCATCTCTCAGGTTAATAAAACAAAAATTTGATGCCACCAAATTATCTGCTGGTGCCACCAACCAAAAAATGTAGATGACGTCCATCACCATTTAATTGTTCAACTATGTTTTGTGCAAAATTACTAGGGTTTCCCACCGTACCACTGAATATGTGTGGCGGGTCACCCTGTCTTAAAGTGCTACAAACCCACCTAAAACAATGTTTATTCTGTTATTATTATTCATTAGTCTGGTTTTCAGTGGCTGAATGCCGACTATTTGTCATTTTCTTGCATGGAAATGGTCAAAGTAAAAAGATACACCTGTTACAGTCAAACCCTAGTCTGGAGCGCTGAAAAGCTTCCCTTCCCGAGGAGACCAACCTGACATTGAGGACAGGCTTGGTGCAGTTCAGGTCGAACACTGCAGAGCTCAGGGTGTGGAAGGCTGAGTCCAGGGACGCCACTGAGCCGCCGTGCGTTTTCCTCTGCGGTCTCCAAAGCACGTAAGCAGTACTCACAGGCTGTGAAGGGCAGAGGACGGGCGTAGAGGAAGAGGGGGTGGGATAGGCGAAATATAATTACAGACCATGTCGATTTTAATTCAAGCTTGTCCAACAGCTATAGAGTGAGAGGCAATTACATTTCCACACCACCGCCCAGTCGCCGTCCGTCCGCCTGGCAGGGTAACTCAAGTCTAAAACCGCCCTTTCATTAAATCCTATGATATACAGCATTATCAATACCACAAGCAATCTTGTGATTTATCTCATGACGCGAATATTCATTAGATGTCCGTCTGTCAAGTCCACTTCCCAAATGAAACACACTTAGTTTCTCTGTCATCCCCGGGTGTTGTCATCCGTTCAGGGGTTGACAGCGCAACAATCCAATCCATGTATTCTGGGGGACGCTGGAACACACTGGATGAGCCTGTGGTGTCGTCCAATTCAACGAGACATCGGTGAGGGGGGACGCTGGAACACACTGGATGAGCCTTCCTGTGGTGTCGTCCAATTCAACGAGACATCGGTGAGGGGGGACGCTGGAACACACTGGATGAGCCTTCCTGTGGTGTCGTCCAATTCAACGAGACATCGGTGAGGGGGGACGCTGGAACACACTGGATGAGCCTTCCTGTGGTGTCGTCCAATTCAACGAGACATCGCTGAGGGGTGACATCACTCACCCCGGGAGCCACAGGAGGCGGCTGGTGAACGTTGCTGCCTGGCTTACAGTCCTGTAGATTTATGACGGTGTCGCCTGGTGTTTTCCGGTAGTCATCGTTCTGTTACTCTATATGAACGCTCACCTTGGATTATGGCACAATGGGACGGTAACTTATCCTGTGTGTTGATAAATGCTGTTTGTAACAATGTCACACATCTCTGTTTTGCAATAATAATAAATACAAAATGAACCACACACTAACACTTTGGAGGCATCTCACCTTTGTATTTATACAAAGTATTCCACAGGAACTGGGAAGAGACCAGAGGGCGCTCTACGAAGACGGTGTCTCCCGTCTTGATGCTCCTTTTGGCGAACAGCCCCTTGCCCTGGAAAATGAATAATGAATAATGAATGGTCCCTGCTGTGGAACCAGGGCAGCCCCGGCTCCTGTTCCACCCACAGCTGGCTCTCTTGGGCAGCTAGCTCAGCTGGTAGCGCGGTAGCTTTTGGTTAAAACGTCAAACCCACAAGCAAAACACGACCACAAGACCCACCAGTCACACAGTCACACTGTCACACTGTCACACTGTCACACTGTCACACTGTCAGCTACAGCAGAAAGCGTCCTCTCGTTAATATACACAGGTGTCTGCCGTTACTTCACTGCCCTGCTAGCTGTGCGAGCCGGATTCGCACCTGCGCCTTTACTGACTCGACGTGAAACGAAGCCCCAAAGTGTCACACAGATGTACAGTACCTTGACTTTGTCAATAAATCTGACTTCCACGCAGCTGCCAACTTTGCCGGGGTCCACGCAGAGCGAAAACATGTCACCTCGGGGAGCAGCCATCTTCCTTTTCCCCTTTCAACCCGGACTGACGCTGGCGGTTCATGAGTAGGGGGAGCGACCTCTGGTGGCAGACGGGAGAACAGCGGGCCTTTGCTCGCTGCTCGGCCAATGTGTTTCAATGTGAAACCAAGCTGGTTATAGTTGACTAACTCTACAACATGAGCATGACAAACATTGTAGTAAGCTGAAATAAAATACTAACTAGAGTGTAGGCAAAAAATAAATTACAAGTATAATCACTGCCTCCAAAACAAAATAAAGACATTCAAATATTACTTTCAGTCAGACAGCCAAATGAATCACAGTGTATAGGAGAGATCTAGAAAGTAAATTACACATTAACATCACATTAATACTTACTATGAAACTCCTAAGGTAATTCTTCAACTAGAAAATGTGCTTAGTAGAGCGCAGACCTCCGCCAATCAGCTTCCTTGATCGTCTTGTTAAAAGATGTCAGGGAGGAATTATTTTCTAGTTTTCCATATTGGTCTACATTGGTTGCTATTTTTATTTGCTTCCTTCTGGAAAATAATTCATCAAAAGTATTAAAAACAGACATGTTTTTGTAAAACAAACTCCTATTTCATCTCTGCATGACAATAACCAATAGTATTGCTTGTGTACTACATTTGATTCTACAGCTACATTATATTTTTTAATATTTGTATAAGAGTACTTGGTCACCATTATTATCATCATCATGTGCTCAAAACATATGACGCACCTTTTTGTGACAGGCCACGCCCACTTTCCACCCCTTTTTTGGAGGGGCCAATCAGCAAGGGAAATTAATCAGTTCATCCATAGCCCATCACAAACCTTTATTAAAGTTACATGGTGTTACGTGAATATGTTTGAAAGTTAATGCGCCTTTTAGTAATAGGCCACGTTTATCTTTGCCACGCCCCCTTAAAGACAGAAGGCGTGAAAAGGTAATAAGTTATTCGTTGGCCCATGAAAAATGTTTTGTTGTTTGTTTCTTGGTGTGAATCCGTTGGGAAGTTATGCTCCTTTTAGTGATTGGCCACGACCATTGCCACGCCCCCTTTTGGCCAATCGGCATGGGAAGTTAATCAGTTCGATGTTGACCCATGACCTACTTTTGTACAAAGTTTAGTGCAAATCCTTTCTTAACTTTTTTTAGATATCCTGTTAACAGACAGACAGACAGACGGAGGCAAAAACAATACAATATTACAATACTAACACTAAATAAAATACAAACTAATACAATTAACTATTCTAAAACATTGAAACTAAACTAAAATGAGCAAACCCCATTTGAAAATTAACTGAAACTAAATTAATACTGAATTCCAATTTGAAAATAAAAACAAAAATTAAAGCAAATTGCAAAACCATTATTAAGGCTGCGTGAAAGTGTGAAGGTAGCCAACATATACTTGAATGTCTGGTAAGTCAAAGTCTTCATAAAATAAAGCAAGTCGCGAAAGATTATTTATTATATCATTTTTGACTAGCAAACATGTATTAAACGTTTAGTAGCAGAGTTATTATACAAAGGAATAAGAATACTAGTTAATAATCAGTACAATAACATTCAGGTAATAATATAATTATGTCCAAAATATTGTGCAAAATGTGTTATTCATTAGGAATATAGCAGAAGTTCAACAATCTGTCAATACTGTAGTGAAATGTTAGGAAGGAAACGCACCAAAGTCAATACATTTGGCTCCTGTAGAAAAAACAAAAATAAAAGACACTGTGTTCACATTATTAGGGTTAGAAAACCTGGCATGCAGTCAAATGCCATTCACCAGTTTAAAAAGTGTGTTATCTAATATATATCCAAATTTGTACCATAGACTAATTTCACAAATACAACCACCCAACAGTGGCTTCACACTGGCAGTATCGTCCCACAGTAATCCATCACTACTTAGTTCTTTCTCATTATACAGAATGTGTGCCACTGGTTAGTGCATGATAATCCAGGCTCTGCTGTACTAAGCTCCGAGATGTGTCGACAGGCGCTAAGAAGGAACCCTAGGGTCTCCCTGACAGCTATTCACAATGTAGCCTCATCTACATCCTTGTTCCCTGTCCTCTCCTCTCCCCCGCCGTGCCATCCATCATAAGCCCTTGTTGTAGGTCACCACCTTGCAATCTGTCGCCATGGCGATCTCCGGCTCAAGGTGAGACACCTCAATCTGCGAAAAAGTAAAGAACGAAGGTACGAATTTAACTCTGGATCTCCCTGTTGCCGCCTTATATCTCCGTCTTTAAGCCTTGAAATCACTGTGACTATTAATAAGACCAGGGGCCTTATCAAGCGTACGTTTCTATGCATAGAATGTGATTTATCAATTTCTTCTTGCACGTGAGAATGTGCGTACATTTAGAACTACTCCTGACCATGCTTATGCACTTCTCCCACAGTTCTCATTGGCTGCATGTGTCACCTGCCCCCATGCCATATCCTTCTTCTTTTGGACAAATCACTTGTGAAAGTGCCAAATAATGTATTTTGGTTTCGCTCTATTTCGTTTAACAGTATTTCTATTTCACTGTCGGTGAAGTTCCTCCTCTTGGAAGTTTTCTCATGCTCCATGTTGTCCGCATATTAGGCTGGGGCATTTTAAAGGGGAGGCTGTTGACCATATATGGCTAATTTTGGGCGTTTCTTCATTTAAATGAGCCCGGTCGTGCGCGAGCCGAGCGATATAGAATGTGTGGGATTTATCATCGTGCAATGCGTACAGCTGTGCGTACGCACGGTTGATAAAAACAAATGTTCTTGTGCTACTTGTGCAGTTCTTACACACAGATTTAGAACTTGTTCTACGCACACTTTGATAATTGAGGCTCCTGGGAAGACACATCTGGAATAAGAAGCGGCTGGGGGG
>OMOT01004162.1:20576-35478 GCA_900312575.1 Acanthochaenus luetkenii
ATGGATAGATAGATAGATAGATAGATAGATAGATAGGGAGATAGATAGATAGATAGATAGATCATAGTTAACAAAAAAGATGCTACAAAAATATAAACAAGCAATATAATAATATTTATAATAATATTCAAATATGTACATTTGTTTTGGGGTCAAGTTACATATTTATTTCACAGTTATGTACAAGCTTTTACAGGTAGCACTTTACTTTACAATGACCATATTCCACTGCACTAACATGTGGTACAGCATATTTCAAAATGGATGATAAATGTTTGTTTTTTACAGTACCTGCCATATAATGGTAGAAAACACAGTCTGATTTGGGAGGAGAAGGCCAATGACCTAGATGAAACCAGGGAGTAAGAGCTTATTTTGGGACAAAATGTGTCCCAGGTTGCACTTGATCTATCCCCAAACATGACCGTAAATGAATGTGTTGCTGGAGCAAATGGACATCTGAATAGCAAGGTCAACTTCGTGCAAAAGTTGAACAATGTACACATAAAACATGTATGAAATGACAATTTTTATATACATATAGGACTTACAATTGGTGTTCCAAATGGTACATAACCTGTGTAGTGTAAAAATTATAATCAGCATAAAAATGATGACAAAACAATAGCTTTTTTGGTAAAAGTATGTTTAGCGAAGATCTTTGTCTGAGGTCATACCTGACATTCGAAATGGCATGAGGATTTTCTCTCCTGTGTCAGGATGAAAAATGGCCTGCGTGCAGAGATCATGACATCATCATCATGCTGCCAGGAGCTAAGAGAAAACGCATTGAATGTATTGAAGCGCAGTTATGAGTTATGACTCCGTCCAATCACTTACCTGCTTGACCTTTTGGGCTTCCCATAGCTGCAGAGGGAAACAATTAAACATTAGGTTTACATTGTCGTTTTTTTAGAAATAGCTGACATTGTTTGTGCAGAGTAATTTCCTATAACACATTCAAGGCATGTCATTATTTTTATTTTCTATTTTTGTGAAGATTGGCATTATTACTCACTAGTTAGCCACTAACTACCTAGGTTAGATTCCAGTAGCAAGCTACAGTATGGGCCAAATATATTACCTCAAAACGTGAACCTATACCCCTCCGGATTTCACTGGGGAATCTGTGACATGATAAATGCTCGTCCGATTCCTGTACAATATGCTGTATAATATGCACAATGTTTCCCGTCCTGGCCGTACAATCTGAATTTATTTCAGGAAAATAGACGTTTTAATAGTATATCTGTTGTAGCGCATCAGCAGAAGACTCACCTGAACATCAGACACCCCAGGCGGCAGCGAGCCGTGTTTATAATCATCCAGGAGTTTGACAGACTCTTCCAGTCGCCTCTACAGACAAAATAAGCATTAAATAAAGGGCCGGTGAGAACGGCAGATTGTGCAAGAGTTCATAAAGGAGTGTAAGATCTGGATCGAGGTCCAGAGTTTGCGCTGAAGACGTACGTCTATTTCAAACACAAGGTTTCAACAGAAAAACGTTACCTCAGACACAAACAGGGTGCTGGGGTCAATGATGTCCACAAAGTGTCTCAGCCGGCCGAGGAACGAACCCTGGAAAAGGGGAAAGTGAGACAGTTCGTTCTAAATGAGCGCAGACGCACGATAGCAGCAAACCGTCCTCCCATCTCATCCGTAAACGGATCATTGTTGGGAAACTGGGAGAGAAATAGGCTAGAAAACATTGAATTGATCCATCAGCGCTCATTTCACATGGCTCAGCGCTCACTAAATGAAAGTGTATTCATGTTCTTCTATATATACAAACAGTAAACTGTGCTCACTTTCATGTCTTTTGATAATTACTGATGGGTTAAATTCCCCACGTCACCAGAGGACAGAACAACCTGAGTCTGAGCTGCCTCACATTGACCACAAACACTTTCCCAAGTGAGGCGATTTCTCTGTTGGGTCAAACATCCCGTGTTCTGCTCCCTTCACTAGCGAGATCGGCATCGTGTGCCAACAGTCTGAAAAGGCCCAATGGCGGCGCATTGCCAAGAGGCCGTTTGGCAAACCAGATGGGCTAAAAACATGGCAGCTTCGACATCAGATTCCACTCCGAGCCATTTATCGCGTACGAAGGGCAGGCAGCGCGGTGGAATCCGCCCTTTCTTTCCGTGTTAATGATCTCTCAAGCGCCACGGCCCGAATGGAAATCAAGGGGGAAACGACCTTCGATCCTCCTGAAGCGCGGAGGCGGCGGGGGACGCCACCTTTCTTGCACATCTCACATGTGCCGCAGAGCTGCAGGATCCACGTGAGAAGCCTGCTTTAATTATTCATGTGTTTCACGCTCTCCAGAGAACAACCCGACGAGGGCTGGCAGAGACGGAGCGCGGCGGGAGCACAGACACGCCGGTTCGAGGGCTGGCCTGATTTCAACGGCTTTTGTGGCGAGGAACTGGAAGTACTGCAGCCAGACTGAAAGGCTCTCGTGCTGAATACATATTTCAGGCACGTGGACGAATTAGCAAACCCCGATTATTGAAAAAGAGTAATAAAGACGTGAGGCGTAAATACACTGTTGGGTTTCTGTGTCTTTTCTTTGGGGTTCTTTGTGGTTTCCGGTGACACCCAGCATGCATTTTGATAAGGAACGCGGTGATGCTCTCATATCAGCAGAAACAACAATAGTTCCAAAACGTCAGTGACTTATTTACAGCAACCTGACGACGGACTTTGTTCCGAGCAACATCATCAGGTCAATAATTTCCAACAGGCTGCTCTATAGTTCTGGGTATTGAACAAGACGCTTCAGATATTAAAATCCAACTAACGCGAGCAGCTTTCCCAGTTCGTGTGCCGTTGGACTCAACGTGAAGGTCGCGTTATCTTCCAGAGCTGACCGGAGCCAGTTCGGTTCTCGGGGTGGGAAGTGGAGGGATGTGCTGAAGACGACAGACGGGCACAGACGGGCACAGACGGCCCATTCATCTCCATTACAGCAGGGCTTAGACACAGTCACACAGTCACACAGTCTGACAAAACGCATCAGTGAGAAACGTGTAGTAGGTGTTTAGGATTGGATACAGAAGATATCGTGGGCGGAATAGAGAGATATGATATTAGACATGTATATTTTACACAATTAAGAGAAAAACAAACAGTTGGACCCTTAAACTAACTTCAACAACTCATTTGTGGCGTGAGACTGTCAGATTTGATGCGCAGGATATTGAAATGCGAGTTGGCGACAGGCTTTAAAACAAACAGAAGGTATAATGAAGTAATCTTCAGAGAGAACACGTTGTGAAATGTTGGCTCCTGTTTGGTACATCATTTGGATGTACCGGGACACGCCGTTGAGGGCGGATCATCACCACAGAAGAAGAGGAAGAGGAGGAAGAAAAAGAAGAACTCATCCTATCATTTCAAACTTCTTAATTGGCTGCAGGGTTTTAAATGAACAGACGAAAAGAGAGAAAACGCATCGCGCG
Source organism: Acanthochaenus luetkenii (assembly GCA_900312575.1). Classification (NCBI taxonomy): domain Eukaryota; kingdom Metazoa; phylum Chordata; class Actinopteri; order Beryciformes; family Stephanoberycidae; genus Acanthochaenus; species Acanthochaenus luetkenii. The sequence continues at coordinate 24,041 of OMOT01004162.1, forward strand.
TCAAACGGGACTCTCGCCACACACGGTCGCAGCATCCGCCCGCGGCAGCGAGGCGGGGCGCAGGAGACCGGGGGTCGTTTTGCAGCCGAAAGGTTCCATAAAAACCACATGTGAACGAATGCAGAAGTAAGGGACGGTAAAGACGACTTGCCTGGTCGTACCGGGGTCTCCCGAGCCGGAAAGCGGGACAAGCTGCGGACTCCGCCATGACACCAAAGTGTGTCTTTATTAATGAAGTGGCAGGGAGAACTGCACCCGGCGTCTGGTGGGATGTGTAGTTTCTGTCACGTGGGCGCTGTTGCGTAACTGGTGGTGTGTTGTAGTTGATGGGAACACTTTCACTTTCATGGGTGCAGACTGATGGGGGGCCTATGACGTAACGCGTCACCCCCCCCAAAAAAATAAAGAGAAACACTTCAAATTATTAAGCTTTATTTATATAGAACCTTTTACACATGCCATACAAAACGTGGAATAGGCGTTGAAATGAACATGTATGATATTTAACATACAGACACTGAACCATATAACATGTCAAAGGAAGGAGACAATACATGAGCAAAATTAAGGTGCAGAACAAAAACAATGAGGATGAAAATAATACAATCCTATGAAAATGGCAACCTAAAAACCTGCTTTTTAAAACTATTTACAGCACACAGGCAGCCTGACGGATCTGAAGAGGGACAGTGTTCCACATCTATGAGGCATAAAAACCAAAAAGCAGCCTCCGCCACTTTTCTTTTGCTTTACAGGGGGAATGTAAAGTAAACCAGCGTTTGATGATCTCAAACAGGGACATATTCCTTCAGAGACGCTAAGCCATTTAGTGCCTGAAAAACTAATAAAAGAAGTCTAAAATAACTTATACAAGAGACAGTGCAAATTGGCAAATACAGGTATTTTCCCCTTTATAATATTACTCTCTTTAAATGGGTGTATAGTGTATAATATACACTGTATATACTTTACAGAGGCATGGGGTGCTCTCTAGTGGAGAGAAAGCAACGTTACTACACATGCAGTATATTGTGCATGTGATCAATGACAAGCTTAAAAACTTTAACCATTGGTTCATGTGCACTTTATTTGACTTTATTGCAGTACTGCGGTCATGTAAAGCATTTCAATCAGCTACAGTGGCAACTAGAGCAGAATTGGAGAATATATATCATGACAAAAGTATTTGACAGAAACAACTTAAACTCTTATTTACTGCATTGATGCCGTGTTATTTCTTCAGTAACCTTTTGCTGTTTCAACTCAGACTGTTCCAACAGAACAGGAAAACGTATTTCAACACCCCAGTTGTTTTAGACTATAATCAGAAATAACTACTGAAAGAACACAACATTGTCTAAAAAAAACAGTGCAAACAGGAAATGAGGCTCTTTGCTCTTTTCTAAGAGATGTAAAGTGTCATTAATTTGCTTATCACACAGCAATGTTAATGCAGAAACAGATTTTCCTCCGATACGGTTTTGTAGTACTCATCTTGCATTGCGGTGTTTTACGATGTGTTGCTATTAAGTCAAGTTAACCTTTGTCCAATTGGCATTTCATGGAACTGTGAGATAAACACTGTTTGGTATATCTTGTGCCAAAATGTTAGTTTGTTTTAAGCACAACTGCAATAGCTGTAAACCCAAAACTGCATTTTCCAAGGTTACTCGCGGTAACATCATATTTCGCAAGAGTACGTATTTTAATCCCTGAACAGCACACTTCCAAAAATATGTTTTCTGTAGCCCTGTATGTCATTTATGCACAAGTGAAAGCAGTTACTTTAAATTGACAACAGCAGAGTACTTTATTCTAGAAAGAATGGGTGAAATAACCATTTGCATCTGCTATGATTGAAGCTTCTCTCATAGTGCTTTGTTTTGTTCTTTGTTTGTACCCGAATTGGGATAATAACAAGCATGCATGTTGGGTAATATGGTGTCTACATCAACAGGGCAGTATTAGCAGTGGGAAGACCTGGATGATTATAAGATCAGGTTTTGTGTGTTTTTGACTACATCTGCCTCTAGAACAGTGGTTGGTTCCCAATCCACATTTCTTGCCCTCTTGTACAACAATGGGGCTTTTAAAATAAGTGACCAAGACACAATCTACAGAGGAAAGAAGGGTCCTTGAGGAAACTGGTCAGTGTGTGCGATACCAATACACAGTCTAATACTGTCGTCACTTGTGTCTGGAGCGCACTTGAAGCAGCGTGGGTGTCTGCTCTATGATCCGCAGCAAAAGATTATCAATGTAGTCCTCAAGGTCTCGAACCTGCGCCTTGATCTTTTTCAGCTCAGCTTCCCGTTTCTTCAGCCACGCCTCCTGCTCCTCTGAGGCTGCCTGCTGTTTCTGCATGTCCATCTCCTGCTGCAGCAGCAGGGAGATCAGCTCCATGTTGGTCAGGTGCTGGTACTGGGCGGACTTGTCCACTGTCACCTCCTAGGGAAGAGGCCATAGGAACAGTATATCATAGGTGCGTGACACTGGCTATGTTTACACGTACAGGAATTCCAGTAACCTGGTTTTGGGTCGATGGATGTAAACATCACGAGTCGGGTAGAAAAATGCATATTCGCAAGATAATGAGAAATCCGGCTATAAGATGCCTACGTACTCTGATATTAAATGGGTTACTGTGGCATGTAAGCATATTATTCCTTTTCGGCATCTGTGCAAACTCAGACTCGCAGTGTTTTGGGTAAATTTTTAGGTCAACAGAAAACATGGTGGCGAGCAATATTCACTATTACTATTGAGATCAGCATTTCTTTCCCCTGTACTGGAAGTAAGCTCAGTCAAACGGGGAGGGAGGGGGTCGCTGGCAGCTGCACCTTTTCATACTTTTTTGCTGCATACTTGTTCCATCTGGTAGACAGGAATGTTCTGCTAACTGGTTTATTCGTGGCAACAGCATTATCATTAGGGTATCAAAGTTGCATGTGAACAGCTTAACCTGAATAAGACCGTAACGAGAGCATGGCCAATAGCCGGGTTACGATTTGATGACTTGTATAAAGGATTCCATCAATATGGAGGTTATAAAAGGTTCATAGAGGACTAGAGTTGTGTTTTTTGTTGCACAGTACCTGACTTTTCTCAGGTTCAGCCACAGTCTGGTGGACAGTGCGTCCAGGGTGAATGCTAGACTTGAGCTTCTCCAGGACAGAACGACCCTCCTTCTTCTCAGGCTGGCTGGCCATGGAGATTAGTGGCTTCACTGGATGAGGGCTGCAAAGTTCACAGGTCAGCACCAGAACTTCAACAAGGATATACATTTACTAACATTCTATACAGTGTAATAACCGGATCCTGATGACTGAAACACATTGCAATAATCGTCTTGTATGTTGAAATGATGGCTCACCAGTTAACAATAACTGCACTGCAAGAAAAAGCTCAACAGGTCAAAGCAGATCAGGAAGGCCGACCCCTCACTCAGTGAAGGAAGACTAAATACTACAGAGGCAATATTAAAATGGCATATGCAGTTCTTTGAGCATTAGAAAATTGCAGCCATATTGGTCAAGATTAATCACAACAATTGATAAAGTTAATGGAAGTGCAGTGACTCCTTGCTCCTCAAGGATGAAACAGTCATGGGTCCCTATTCAAGAGCAACAGCAAGGGATTGCGTAGACATAGAGAATTAAAATGAGAGATATATTATGATCACTGCAGAAAGCAAAGCTGTGTATCTGAGATAATCTTTTAAATATTTAGCTGTTGCTTTTTCTGTGATAAATTCCAAATATTGATCATTAAAGGGCTGTGCAACTGTGCAGCTCAAGGAGGTTTTATATGGTCCTTTGTCTATACTACCCAATACTGTAGTAGCTGTTGTAAACATAGTATAACCCAATAGATGCTGCATATCTAACCATATACATTTATTATTTGTTACCTGTGACTGTATTCTTCTCGTTCTTATATGTCATATCTATCGCCCTTTTGTTTCTTGGGAAGCTACACGTCCAAATTACAGCTCAGGGTTCCTTTGTCCTAATTGTTACAATTACTCTGACTTAGACTTCACCTCTGACCAAGACGCCAGCCTCATGTATTGGAATGCTTTAATAATATACCACTACGAGGGTGATTTAAGTTTAGCTTTCATTAGCAGGAGGCCAAAATGGCAGCAACGGTAAATAAGTTCAGGCAGAACTTAGCGTAACAACAGATAACAAAATCACAATAGACAACATGAAACTGAAACATGAGATGAGTAACGTAAAAGTGAAGCAAAGCACAATGCACAGCAGGTACCATCCAACTGCTTTGGATGAGCAGGTGGAACGTAGAAGGTCATGAGGGCATTCAACATCCAACAGGCGGGGCCAACAGTAAACAAAGCTGTCAGAGCAACAACATCTAAATTTCAGCAAAAATGCAAAGGTCGTTTCAGATTTATTCCCCATTTACATAGTTTGTCATGTATGTGCAACTGTTGTCTGCATACACATACATCTAAAGAGGAGTTCTGTGCTTATCCTAGTGTGAGGATTCTCACCTGCTCTCCTGATGGGGCAGGTTGCTAGGTGGCCGTGTCTCTTCAGGCAATAGTGAGTGCCGTGCATCGACCAGGGGCAGGGCAGTGGTGGAGGAGGTAGAAAAGGAGGAAGAGGAGGTGTAGGGGGCCACAGCCGGAGTAGTAATGACTCCATCACTGGGCCCCACACTTGAGGTGTGTATGGAGGGGCAAAAGACAGGGGTAGGGTGGAGCTTAGCCTGTGCATCAGAGTCAGCTGACAGGGGGGGTGCAGAAGAAGGGATGGAAGAGGGTTCAGACTCTTGCAAAGATTGCCCGATCTTTGACTTCGAAGGGCTTCTTAAGTTTGGGGCTACTTTTGCGTGGAGGTCTTCAAAACTGATCTCAGATGGTTTTTCTGTCACACAGTTTTCTGTAAGAATGGACTGCATGGTACTTGTGTCCTCTTTTGAAGGCATTCGTGATGTGGTATTCAACTCGTGATCTGTCTGGTCTTCATCTACGCTATGTACCAGAGAGGCCATCTCTTTATATTTAGGCAATTTAATGGGTTGATATGAGAATGGTCCTTCACTAGCCTCTGAGATCTTGTGAAAAAGGGACGACAACTGTTCAAATTTGCCCACTCCCTTTTCGCTGTGACTGTTTGGACTGCCACTGGTCAGTCCTTTCGGTCTAAAGCGCGCACTAACCACCCCTGATGGCGACTCTTTCTTCTGGTTAGGCGTGGCTAGTTTTTGTGGGTTGCCATTATCATCAAGTGCAGCTTGTGTCTTTTTTAAATCGCCAACACCTCTTGTCATATCTTGTCTGAATTCAGTTTTAAGATCAGGTCGATCAGATATTTGACTGTCTGATGATGAATCGGCATTCTCTTTCCTATTCATTGGGGAGTCGCCATGTGTTGCCAAATTATTGAGTGCACATCGCCCATCTTCGCAATTGTCTTGGCAAACTGGGGATACTTTGCACAGTTTGTTAGATGACACAGTTATGTCAAAGGAGTTCATCTGAGGTATGCGTGTATTCTTCAAAGTGAACATATCGTCAGGTGTGGTCACGGTCTCCTCATGGTGAATGGCTATGGGTGAATCTTCTGATGGTTGTGGGAAATTCCTGCCTAAATAATTGGGACCTTTAAGAGTATCAACTATTTCCGATTGAGAGCCATCAGAATCAATAAAACTAAAATCGGAATTATTCACATTCATGTTCAGATCTTCCAAGGTTAGTGAGTAAGACACATTATTGTTTACGAGTGAAGGTTGAGCTGGATGAATGGGGGAAGAATCTACTGTTGACTCTAATGTAGTGGGAGTAATACCTAGTGCCTTTGCGTTTGACTTAAGGAGAGTTGCAGATGACATACTCAGAATATCCGCGATAGACATCTCACTATCCAGAAGCATTTTAGGTACTTGTCGAGAATGGGCGGTGTCCTCAGTGGTCAGTGATAAATGTCTGTCGTTTACTTTGGGCTCTCCAGAGTTTCCTTTGCCGACACGTCCATATAAGTCTTGCTCAAACAACATGCCCCCCCAGCAGTCAGTTTCATCTCCTAAAGGTTCATATTTGAACTTCTTGAACTTTTCTTCAGACATTAATCCTGGGGATGTCGTGTTTGCATGTGACTGAGAGGGAATGCTGAGGGAATCAGAGGTCTCGTTGGTAGTGTGAAGGTCTGGAGATATACTTGGCGTATTTCTTTTGCGTTCTCCTTCTCTTCCATGTTGTAGGGAGGCCGCACCGGTCTGCGAAAGAAGGAAGGCTTCTTTGTGGACAGCAAGCTCTTGACCTCTATGCAGCCAGCTGTCAGAGTACATCTCATTCACTGTCGTTTTTAAAAGCCTCCTTGGAGGCAAAGGTGGAGGCAACTCTTCTATAGGATTAATGGCATTGTTTTCAAATGGAGGGTTACTACTTCCATGAGGTGATGTTGTTCTTTTCAAAGAATTTCGAGTAAGAGTCCCCTTTGGTGAGTAGAGCCTGCTGGAGGCAAAGGCATCAAAGGCGTCATCACATTCTCCCCCACTCTCTGACATGGAGCGAGGGGTGGAGTGGTTAGGGGCGCTAGGCGTGGCTGGCCTGGGGAGTAATTCGGGGAGGGATATCTGCCTAGCTACTGGCCTGGGGCGCTCACGTCTAATGAAAGCCATTTTCTTTGGCCTGCCACCATGACCAGCGCTGGATAAGAATGGCTGGGAGGGCACATCAGTGTAATGAGAGAGGGGTGAGCCAGAAGAGGAGCAAGCCACAAGAGGAGGGGAGTTCCACAACTCTTCAGCTATTGGCTCCTCAAAAAAGGGGTTGTGCTGCATATGTGAGAGGAAAGGGTTGATAGGGGAGATGGGGGTTGAGGACGGAGAGGAAGAGGATGTGAAGGGATTAGTGTGATTCCCGTTATCAGGTGAGACATGACCAGTGGGGGAGGCAGTGGGAGCGGAGCACTGGGGGAGAATGGGGGAGCGAGGAGGGAGGGGAGGGGGTACCTCTGAGCTGCTTTCTACCTTAGGAGAAAGTTCCAGCCTGTGGAGGAAATAGGGTACAAGTAGTCCTCTTAGTTAATGATGTGCCAGTTGACCAATGGGGAGCATCGCTCTTACACAAACAGAAAAAAGACCACCAAAATGCTTGACTAGCTTCAGACATTCAGTCAGAGGATATGAAATTGGCCAAACAATTTATGGAAACAGTAACTTAAAATTAAATTAAAGAAGCAAAACACATTTGCAAAATAATCAAGCAAAAGAAGAACATAAACAATGCACGCAGTGTAGCATTTAGCATTCAGGGTTTGTCCATCTGCACTGGCAGCTATTCTGTTGGGTGAGCTCATATCAACATGGAATGGTTTCCCCCACATCATTTTGTAAGCTTTTTTCCCCCTACACCACAGTGACATTGCATCTCTCATAGAGAAATACAGACACACACTTAAGAGATGAAAATGGAACTGCTGAACTGCAATTTGGAGAGTGCTGTGGGAAATATGAGATGATACAGCATGGTGGTAAAATGGAGATAAGTATGAGCTGGATCAATTCCATTTCAAATGAGCAGGGGGCAGCAGAAACACTGAACTCAACACACCCAACTGAAAACAGGAAGAAGATGCCTATTGTTGTGCCTTAGATGGAAGGTACACTGCTCAAACACCCTGGGACCCAGGCGCAGGACTGTAATGACTCTCACTCACCTTGGCTTGTTCTGGGAGTCACTGGAGCCAAACCAGCCTCTGAGTCTCCCTTCAGATGTCGAACCAGCCTGGCTCAGGTCTGACTTAGCAGGGAGAGAATCACTCCTTCCAGAGAATAACGTCTTTTTTAGTTTCTTCCCTTTGTCAGAGGAATCAGCAGCAGAGGAGTGTATTGGCACCGTCGCCTGCACAGGGCAACCGCCTATCTGAGCACTTTGTGGAGGAGCCGATGGCTCAGCTTCCTTTTCTTCCTCCTTTTCCTCTTTCTTCGTCTTGTCAAAGGACCAGCGTCGGCCCTCGCCAGGGGAACCTTTGTCCTCACCTCGCTTGGTGAGGTTCTGCAGGGAACGAGAGAGTGGGGAGCATTTCTCTAGCAACGCCAGCTTGGATGGCAGGGCTCCTGAGCTCTTGGGAGTTGATGGTTCAGAGTCATAGACATGGCTTCCATTAATACACAAGGAAGATTTGGACTGAGTCATGGTCTGACCCTTGATGCACTCCACTGCAAGATATGTTCGAGGAAAGGCGTTTGTGATCTTACTTGCCTCATCGCTTAAGGCTCGTTTGTGGGTCAGAACCTTTGTGGTGTGTTGGCTGGTAAGCACTGTTGGAAGGTAAGAATTGGGTTACAACAATCAGATAAGACGCTCTAAGCATACAATCTTTACAAATGAGATCACAAATGAATCTGAGCAATGCAATAAAATCTATACAATGTACAGCAAGAAGGGGAAGTTGGTGTAGAAGATAATGGGGATGATCCTCAATTCCTCGCTAATGTTTTGAACTTCTGCCCTAGAAAGTAGGTTAGTGAGTACAGCAGACATAATAGCCATATATTTTTAGGCCATACCAACAGCCGCCAGCCTTCGTGTCATGCACACGAGAAGACTTTAAAAGCCTACCTTTTTTTGCTAAGTCAGTCTCTCCATAGTGGGTGTCCACTCTCACTTTGCTACTGTAGATGGGGGAGCTGGGAGGGTCCGCGAGCAGGTCGAGGCTAGGCGGAGGGCCGGGGTTATCGCTGGCCACAGAAGACACGCTGCTCTCTGAAGCTAGCGATGAGCATGACCTGGTGTCAGATGACCTGCGTAGCTTCCCCTTGAAGAAATCTTTCACCTTACTCTTACTCTTCTCTTCTGCTATCTCTATATCTCCTGATTCCAGCCCACCTCCACCATCCTCTCCAAACGGCTGCCCCGGGGATCCTGACAAGGCTGCAAAGCGGCCTGGCACAATGGCTGAGGAAGACTCCAGTACATCTGCCCTCTTCCTCCCTGTGACGCGATCCTTGAGCTTTCCAAAGGCAGAGCGTGGCTTGTCCTTCATGGTGAGGTCAAACATACTGGCTGTCATGTTGTTGCGAGTGAACTGCACTGTCACCTGCAATTGGCCACGTTCCTTCTCCTTCCGTCCCACCTTAGATTTGAGCTTGAGCCATCTACAGTCACAAAAGGGAAGGGACAGTCAACATGACTCAGAGCAGAAGTTACATGCATGATCTGGCCATCCATTGAGATACAGACAAAACAAGCAACAACAAACCCATTGATATCCTCTTAGCAATGCCTTCCTTGCTTTACATGACTTGGAAATACTGCCAGCCGGACGGTTTTAGAAATCTAACCACTGTGTTTGACAACAAACTATTTTACGGACCTCAGAGCAGGAAACCATAACCTAAATTCCTGGAGGTCCACCCACCAACACCTGACGTGTATTGTGTGTGACAAGGACGTTCCAAGTCGACCAAAGAAATCCTCCCACTGCTCCTGCCTCCTACGCCCTTTCTGAGTGGACCAGGGGAAATGTTGTAGAGCCAAAACAAACAGTTGGAATTCAATGCGAGTTTCACCAAGCAGTGGAGAAAGGGTGGAGAACCCACAATTCAAGCCAGATGTGTGGTATTGCTTTTCTCTATTCTGCTCTGCAATGTTGATGGTGGAAACGCCTCACATATCACTGATGACCCCTGTTACTCCACCTGTGATATAGGAGACTTATAATGAGACTAAGTATATAGGACTTGGTGACCGATTTTTAAGATGCACTGTAAAACATATTAGAACAACTTGGCTAACTAGCTCAGTCAAATTATTGTTTGACTTTACTGTTTCATTTGTTGTAAGCGCCATCTATACCAGTCAATGAGCTAAGAAAGACAGATTAAGTTGTATTGACTCCTTTCAACTTGCAGTTTCTTTTGTAGACCAATTGATGTCAGCAGGTTGGAATCCATTTGAATTAGAAATGATGACTAACTACATAACTTGGAAGGTGAGTGAGGCTAACAAGCTAACCTAGATAACTTGCTTTGGCTAGATTGCATTTTTTCGATTAGTAGCAAGAGCACTGGGCTTCATAATATTAGCTACCTGCTCTCTTACCTCTTGCCTTTTTCACTGGGCTTCAGTCTAGTTAAGTCAGGGACACATTACACAACTTACACGTATATAGTAACTAAAACTCAAATCTGCATAAAAGGTGAGTGGAAATTAGGCATAAATTGACTCAATTTCGTGCCTATTTTTCACCTGGCCACATGTTATAAAATGGGGTCCAGAAGATCACAATGTCACCTCGTGATAAGCATGTTATGATAAGCATGTTATAATAAGCATGTTATGATAAGCGCTTTTCGAAGGTCTTGGAGATCATCTACCAATTTTAAACAATTCTTTATGTCGTTTGTTCTCCAGCAATGGGAATAGCCCACCAAATGGCACGAGCAACAAGGAGATCCCATTATGTTCAAGCAAGATCTTGAGTCAATGCAGGACTCCCATTCTCACGATCCCAATTGGACCAGAGCGCCGCCGTGAACTGAACTGACTGTTTACCAAATTGTACACGGAAAACAGTGGCAGACCTTAAGTTCCATTAAACCTATTCTAAGGTGTCTATCTGACCCCTGAATGACTGTGTGTCTGTGTCTGCATGCATGCCTGTCTGACTGTATGTGGTGTGCCTGTCTGTCTGACTGTATGTGGTGTGCCTGTCTGTCTGTATGTGGTATGTGTGTGTGCTTGTGTGTGAGACATTCTTAATTTAGCTTAGTGCCAAAAACGAGACACTGTCATGGGCGAGTAATATAGTCATGTATTTGGACATGTCTTTAGTGCTGCATGGAGAAAATATTGTGCCAAATGTTCTATGTATGATTCATAACCCTTGGGAAATCGACCGTGTGCATAAAGATGGAGGTTTCCTGGCTCAGCACCATTACTTCCCTACAGTGCAAACTGCCCATACATCATCTGACCTTGCCAGTTTGCACTGCATTGTGGGATGCGCTCGGGAGGACCAGATGTCAAACCAGAGGGCCAGAACGTTTATGCACCTTGCCAATGTTTCTCGACCGTGCGCCGTCATGATCCAAGAGTCTGCATGTTTCCATTCCAGCCAATCACACCGCAGCAGCTGACCTCAGCGAGCGGCTTCTGATTGGCCGCCGCTCCCTGGTCGGAGGTGAGCTGAATGAGAACCTGCGGACTGTTGGGTCTGGAAGCAGAGCCAGCTAACGTTCCGTGAGACGAGGAGAACCATGTTGAACCAAACCCCTTTCCAATGAGAACCTGCGGACTGTTGGGTCTGGAAGCAGAGCTACATGAGACGAGGAGAACCATGTAGAACCAAACCCCTTTCCGTCCTGCTCTCTAATGACACACCTAAACACGAGAACACAACCTACTCGTCTCGTGGACACGTTCCGCCCTGGAACATGCTATCGAGGGGGACGACGGTCTG
>OMOT01004172.1:6933-19522 GCA_900312575.1 Acanthochaenus luetkenii
AACCGTAAGAGCCATAATCCTGAAAAAGGAAATCTTTATATTGTTTATTATAAAGTATTAGCTATACTGAGATTAATATATGTTGCGTAAGAAGAATATGTTACCAATTGAATTAAATCATTATCATCATTAGCCATAACACTATGAGAGAGCAGTAACAATAGCTATAAAGCGGTGTGTGTGTGTGTGTGTGTGTGTGTGTGTGTGTGTGTGTGTGTGTGTGTGTGTGTGTGTGTGTGTGTGTGTGTGTGTAGCCTATTTATGGCATACTAAACTTTTCGACTATTCTCCCAAAAATGGAATACAGCCATCCAAGAAAAAAAGCTAAAAGAGGAGAGACGATGCTAGAAAAGATACATACACACAAAAAGGAGAAAAGTCCATCTTGCCTTCAAGGGCATGGCATAGGGACTTCAAATTGTGCCACCTTTAGAGAACTTCCCTCTGAGATATTGGAGATAAGTGAGTCTGAAAGTGGAGATTAGGAGCTCGCAGGAGAATTGGCTTCTCCCTGCTGATTTGGACCTCCATTTTAATGGTCCACTTAACACTCCTAGATGCTAGGCCTGGAGATTCACAGGGTTCCTCCTGGCTCAGTCACGCGGCTCCCCGAGCAAGGAAATGGTAGTAATTGTGTGCAGTAAAAATGCACTGCCTATGCTCCTCTGTGTGCTCAGCATTCAAACCAGTGGCACCGCCTATTGTCAGAATATCACAGTATTGACAGGTGAGCAGATAGTTTATAGGGTAAAGACAAGTAGGGCTGTAAAGAATTGAGTTCACCGAGCCGAACTTCAGTTCAGTGCTAGAAGAGCAGCAGTTCTTTACACTACATAAAGAAATCCTCTCCTTTCTTACATCGCCTCATTACAAACTGTTTATGTTTGCCTCTTTGACCGGACTAAGATGTGCAACACGTCCCAAACTCTGAGAAAACTCATTTTCCATTACAGATACAGAAATACACAGACAATTAGAATAAATGACTGTAACAATGGGCTCTGTCAAATTATCTTTCCCATTTCCCCTTCATCTACCCAATAAACATAGATATGTCAGCCCATTAAACACACACACACACACACACACACACATGCAACACTGTGCACCCTTGTGAACACCCATGTCATGTGTCTCAGCCGCTAATGCAGGAACACTGGGACGGAGTTATCATTATTATTAGACACACAACTGATAAGAGCACAAACGATGAAGGAAATCACAACAACAAGAGGAAAAGATATATCTTGACTAAAAGAAGGCGGCAGCACAGCTGATCTGACAGAAACAGTACGATTTTTGAGCAATTTCAGGACATGGCCTCGGCTCTGCAGCCATATCTCAGATGGTGCCATTTCCACCTTTCTCTTGTGTTAGAAGGGACAAGTTCAGAATGGCTCTTGTACTTTTACGCCCATAATGTATAAGGGACATTTCATTCTACCGTAAGTAACTGTTGCCTGTGTTGGGCCTGGTAAAACAGCCTACATGTAAGAGGAGCGTAGTACATTTTCATTAGCATACAGTACATAGAACGCTTTGTGGGTCGAATATATTAATGTGTTTTCCAGGGTAACGGCACAAGCGCACATCTTGGCCTATGGGCTTAACTGCGCAGGAAGAGAAGAATGGGAAGGGAGAAAGTATTTAATAGTGTTTTGGTACGGAGGGCTGGGAGGTGAAAAGGAAAAGACTCTATCTATTATGTGGTAACAAGAAAAAGTGGGGAGCTCAAATGGTATATTGTCAGCTTCAAGCTTCAAGCGAAGGAAATCGAAAATGCTGGAAAAGAGATACTGGCTTGACAAATATATTTTGTTTAGGGTCGGCGACATGGACTTTCTTTGTACATTTGTCTCAAAGTCCACTGTGATTCTAAGTCGCCTTACTTTTGTTACGTAAACGTAATTCAATTGAAATTTCAAATGATTCGTCTCTGTCAAACATTCATTCAATATAAATCAGCCCTCATAAATGTTACAAACGCCTAAGAAGTCACAATTAGTTGGTATAAATTACTCTAGCGATGCTTCCACTCTATCAGTGCCCCTGTTTAAATCATTGCTTACCAACAATATCTCTCCTATATCTATCATCTAGTTATGAATCCACAAAGGGAGCATTTCATGGCGCCAGCAGTGCCACGGGCAAGATGTGCATTATGGGGGATTCCAAACGATATCTCTCATTTCATCTCCCAGCGAGTCAAACCTCTCTTACCTTCCCCCCCGAGTTCTCAATATAATTTGCGTCAGACCACACTGTCTGCAATTCCCCCGTGGGCTGAAACAGAACTATGATAATAAGAGGGGAAGAGAAGATCAGCGTCTTTGGTTGCCTTCCAAGCCAATTGAATTGTCTGCTTCATCTCAACTCAATACCCATCGAACTTCTGTCTCCCGTCTCCAGGAGAGTGGCAAAGGTGGCGCCTGGACACACCCGTCTCTGCAGCCAGCTGGTCAAGCCGAGGAAGTCATCGATGCCTTTGTGTTCCCATTCCATCAAAACCGGTAGATTAAGTGCGACGCAAAACAACACTGTCCTTACAGACGCGCAGATGTGTCTGAATACTACGATGGGTACAACTTTGTACACGCCTGCCATCCAAGTTGAACTGAAACAGGATCAATTCCGAATAATTACAGCCATATTTTCCTCTTAGTCCCTTACAGATTTTTAAACAACCGTAGAACACAAATAATAACAAACTGCCCCAACCGCGTTTGATTAAGGAAAATACAGCGTGGTAGTTTCTTGATACTGACATGTAAACGAAAGATGTATAGGACTAGGCTGTATCCTTGTTCCTGAAACCAGCCGACTGCTAAAGAAAGAGATGTTGACTGAACACAGCATGCAGCGGTAGAGCGTAATACACTTTCACATTGATGTAAATCGTAAATTATTCTTTCTTTTCTTTAAAAAAGAAAGAAAATGTAGCCTGGGAAAACCCGTGGTGGAACAACCGAAGAGGTATGTGGTCATTTTAGAGGCAATTAATGTTGAATTAGACGTTGACCCTGTGGAAACAAAGGGGAATTATCCATCCAAGTGCCAGGTAAGCTACCCACCAGTGACCCTGGGAGTCACTGCTAGATATATCTGTGATAGGCTTAATAGAAAATGCTGCTAATCGCATTAAAGTGACAAACATCATTGACTGCTCTGAGTAATAGGGGCCAGTTGGTGTTAAATAGTTCAGGGTGGCTAATAGGCTCTGAGTCTTTTATTGATTGGCAGTCTGGTGGGATTGGTAAACAAAACATTTCCCAACAGGCCTTTCTTCCAGCAGCTATATGCCTTCCACAGCAGTATTAGTGTATGCTGCCATGTCTTTTGCTCACTGTGGCGAAAAAAGAGAAATGAATCGGTGCTGAAATATTCTATGGTTCCAGAGTAGCCATGTAGTTTTTTTTATTTTATTTATTTTTTAAACGAACCTAGCTCAACTCATGCATTACATGTAAATCACCACCATTTTAATTTCTTTTTTTTCTCACTTTATCATCCCAATTGATGTTTTTTTATTTATTACAGTGTCCACTTGGAAAAGGAAGCCAGATGAACGTTAATGAAAAGCCGTGGATACAAGCCTCGCGCTCCTAGCAGCCTTTCCAGAGGTTAAAATTACCCAAAATGCTTATGCTCAGTCCCTCTTCAGAACAAGATAAATATTGCCAATCTGGCTTCCGCTGGCTCGGCGCCGTACACCGAGGCCAAAAAGAAAAATGGTCTGCTTTCCCGAAGGGGCAGAGGAAATAGAGTTATGTGCAAGGCTACCGGGGCTGTGCAACTTACGGATGCTGTAGATATTAGATTGCACTTTCTCTCCCAAAGAACGCCGTTTATCTTTCCATCCCGAGCCAGCTGATTGGTGGAGATGGCTTTCTTTGTACAGATGTCAGGGGTGACATTTTGAGACATCCGGCTAAAATTGAATGTTTGGAGTCAGTCGGCGCGATAGCTCAAATGCTGACAGCAGGGGATATGCCAAACGCTAAGAGAACACATCCCTCACGTGGAACATTTTGGGAGATTGGATCCACCATATGCCAGATGGAACAAGATGATGATGTACCGTCTACTCGTATAGCATCTGGCCTTGTGCTGGGTATCGCAGAATGCTAAAAATGCATCCACACATTGATGTTTACTTGTCTGAGTATTCATATCGACATAAGAACTACATTATCTCTTCCACGGTTGCTAAGAGAAGGTATCATACGGTGCTCACTGATGTCCAGGCTGTGGAAGAGTCAACAGAACGAAGGCTCAAACTGGATTGTTGACTTCTTTAATGTGTAAATACGTGAGAATCCAGAGAAAATATGTAAATTGTGATCTGTATATTAAACACTTTGAGGGAATGAAAACTGCACTGGTGTATTATACAATACTGCCTCAGAACGTGGCCTCCTTGCTTAGAAAGTAGTCAAGACTTTTGAGTGTTAGCGGGGAGATCCTGGCTTGAATTGACAGCTTCTCACTTCCTCTATTGTAATTAGCCCCTTGGAGACGAAAACAACACACTGTGGAAGAAGATATCATTACTTTCTCCTGCTCCTGTCAGGAGTCACACATCTAACCCCCGTTGGAATCACAAACTAAAACCAACAGCAACTGTATACACTTTTAAATGTAAAACACATCATTAAAACATCTGACTGTCACTTTGTGTTTTTGTTGGTTTCTTCTGAATACGTCTTTCCTGGATCCCAACTGGAAAAAAAGGACCAATTTTGAACACGAATAAGCCGATTTTGCGTTGCGATTTCAAAAGAGAATATGGCTGCAACATGAAAACTATAAATACTCCGTTTCATATGTAATAGTTTATGTTTTTCTCTTCCTTTCTGACAGCGCATGGCATGTAATTCCCCAGATTAAGTTACTGGTGGCTTGTACCCACCTTGATTCAATAACATGAAATAAGGCCAGGAATAGATATAAAAGACAACAAATTAAAGAACACCAGTGAGAAATGTACAGAATACAAAATGCACCATTATAACGACAACTGAACACCGATTATAGCCACAAATACATCGCCAGGGGAAACAGCAACCATTGCATTAACAGGCCCAGACAAAGACTGACAAGGGACCAGATGAGAAATATAGCAACATATTCTATAGGTAAGCAAAAATAGTGAACAGCGTCTCACAATGACAAAATGCTTGATATTTGAGAGAAACGCACATGTGTTTTTGAATACATTCGTATGTGCCCGTATCGTTTGTGGTGACGTGATGATAATTACAGATGCTAGCAGATCAAGGAATTTATTTTCACTATGCTGCTCAAAGGAAAGAATATAATAATGTCATAATAATGTGATTGACACTCTACGTACATGTCACATTATGATAAATAAAACCATCAGTTATCATGTGGTTGCGACTTTAAATATTTGTATACGATACAGTATATTGGTAAAGAGAAATATACCAAATATACCTTCACACACACACTCACATTTAGAAACGTCCAGTCTATTCTTTCCTACACTGACATTGTTATTTGTTTTCTCTACATCAGATTGATTTCCTATTGTGTGCCACTCCAGACGCACGGCCGCTGTCTGCTGTCTGCTGTGTCAGCTGTTACTGTAAACCCTGACTTGTGCATTTGAGCTCGGCTGGCCAAACACAAAAAGATCGCAAGTCCAGCAAACTTTAAAGGCACAAACAAATCAATAGGAAGTGTGAGTTCTCAGTTTGACCCTTGCCGAAAGGCTGAATATATGATGCGCGGATATTTCTGATCAACAACTACTGCCATTGATCGCTTTTAAACCCTCAAAGCCGGATATCTGACTCAAAAGTGTGATGGGGTTATGCAAGCGTGTTCGACTTGGTCTCCTCAATAATAATAATTTAAAAAAACGATTGTTTGGGGCAACATCCTTGTAACGAGCAGGTTTCGGGTCAGATCCAAACAGTCTGAGCATCAAACAAGGAATGCAGAAATCCTGTGAACATTCACTTCAGAATTGATGTAGTATGATCAGAGCCTTCTTTTTAATTATTTGCTTATAATAAACTCTTTTTAATGTCAGTAATGATGACTAAGCTAACAGTTGAGCTAATGTATCATTGTATCAATGCATCATCAAGCCATTCTGTCTCTAGGTCCAAAACACAAACAATCCAAAGTCTCTTGGCACTTTTCATCAAACATCTTTCCAACCCTGTAAACATTATTAAACGCGTGAATGAGAGTTGGTAGCTGAATCATCGTGAAAATAAAGCTGTTAATTAATGCAGGTTAATTATTGTGCTGTCAAACATTTCATATTCTGTAATACAAAGGAGCTGTGCATTTAGCTAAGCCGGTTGATAACAACAAATGACCTGCCCAGTGTCGAGCAGCACACAATACATTAATATATTCTCCTAGGACTCCGGCTCGAAACATTGCATTTAGTTTCTTTCAACTAAATTTCTGATTTTCATTATCACAGATGGAGGAACCAATAAATTCTGGACCCTCTGGAACAATGAAACAGACAATGAATTCAGCAGATTCCTTAAGGCTGGTTAAGGATTTATGAGGGGTGTTGATTGTTCATAATGATGTGTTTAAGCTACACTAGGCAGCGTCACACGTTGGTGGCTCCAAATGGCAGAGCAACTGTTTGAAAAATGTGAACTTAAGATACCCAGAAATCATGTAATGTGACGTTAGTAAACTGCACACAGCACGCTCATGTTTATCAACCGTGCCGGTCTGCGATCACTGCATACTAAAGGGAGGAGAGTCGCAAAATCACTGACGGCGGTGAGTCCAGCTTTGTCTGGACGGAGCGCTCGCTTGCCGCTGTTTTGTATTCATGATTCATCACCTCCTGTTGGCGGTCATGTCCATATCCAACACCAGGATTTCATTTGGACAAATAGGGCGAATCTATGGGTTCTCACTTAGGGGGGAATAGGACGCTATTCTCTACTGAAGCCCCACTTTGTGATTTAGGGTGTATTTTTACCAGAAAATCTTGCCTATAGTGTAGCTTTTTAATCTGATCAAAACCGTTGAGGCAGTACACCGGAATGCCATCTCAATCTCTATATGAGAAGAAGGCATATTTATTTACAAAAGCCTTCAGAATCATGTATCCGTAACAAAAGGACAGCAAAATACACATAAAGCATTGCTATTTTAAAAAAATGGGATTTGGTTGTGTATAAAATTAAATGTTCAAAAGTATTGCTCGAGGCTCATGTGTCAAATATTCAGCCGTTGCAGAGAACACATTCACAACCAAACAAAATGCAGGGAATTCATCATTACAATGGCCCATTGTATTCATCTATTATAATACACGTCACTAACCATAACTCTCCCTTTGCCAATGTTCCTGCAAACCATTCTGACTGCTACATAAGCAGCTGCTTAAAACAGAAGTTCCTTTTTATTAATGCAATGCACTTATCTAAGATATCCTGGGGCAATGTTGTCTGTGAGGACAATACATCATGCTGTTTCCTGGATGTGTGCTATGGCCCAGAAACAAATACAAGCCTATGAATGTTTCCATCAAAAGGCTTGCTTCAACCTGCAGGTCATTTCTGGCTGTTTGTTTTTTGTTTGTTTGTTTTTGTCTTGGGGCTCCACGATATTGTCCAAAAATTAGGAAAAGATCTGTGGAGCTTTCTGTAACAGTTATAACCAGGTAATTAACAGCAATTGTTTGCTGAATCAGGATGTGTGGTACATTGAGAATCAGAGGGGTGAAAGCCAAACAATCCAGTGTTTGGTAATGCAGAATCTGTAAATTAGAACAAATAGTCTTTTTAATAGTATACTAAAATAATCCTAAAATAACTGAATTCAACTTAAAAAAAGGATTACTGTCCGCCACAGTCTACAATCACAAACAAGGTGATCAGTCCTTTGTAACATATAAAGTAGCCATGATGTCAGAACAGAGGAGCATATCTGTGCTGCCCACTCAGGATGAGCTACCTGTGGTTCATATCATCAGACTAGTCTGATAAACTGAGCGTCTCACTCCTAATGACCTACCCTAATAAAAACCATTGTAGCTCAGCCTGTCGGGTCAGATAAATCCATCAGTTTGTGTTACTATATGTATGATTAGGGTAGGAAAAATGCATCGGTGCATTGGTTTGAACACAGAGTCACTCTTTCTCTTAGAGGAAGAAATGGGCAAGTACTGGGGGAATAACTATCTTTTGTAACTCCAGGTCAGGTTAGAAATTCACATTAGTTTATACTTCTGGCCTTGATAAATGGAAAAAGTAAATACATTACATTTTATAGAATTTCTCAAGCTCCTTACAAGACATTCTCCCTTCAGCATGTCGATTTTTAAACCTCTGTGGAATCTTTACCTCCAAGGCTGACAATATTTTCCATTTTGAAAAACATTTTAAACATTTTAATGTGGTCCATTAATATTGTCAGGGTTGTTTTGTTAATGATGATGTTAGACAATTTTGTGGCATTCTTTTCACTTGCCTTGGCCATAAAACACCCCACAAATAATATTTTGATTCAGTTACTTTTTAACGATTTGTAGGATGCAGCAAACCAGTATTAGTATTACACACCATGAATTAATGTTACACCATGGAAAATTACAAACAATTACATTAGTATTGTTGTTACCAGTGTGTTAATAGTTGGAGAAATACCACAGATTTTCAGCTTGGAAATATGATATTCTTATATCCTGTAATAATTAAATGTGTGCTAGTCAAAGATTTCTCACCACCTTACAGGTAAGTTAATAATAATAATAATAATAATAATAATAATAATACATTTTATTTGGAGGCGCCTTTCAAGACACCCAAGGTCACCTTACAGGGCATAAAACAAGACAACAATTACAAAAACAGTGGTCTTGAAAAAATGAAAAAATGAAAATGTCAGTTAAAACTTTTACAATAAAAAAGAAGTTGACCAATTGGTGTACTCCTTTAAATAGTACATGGGGAACATTAATCCCTGAGAGGGACGCATAAAGACACAGACAAAAGCAAAACAGCGCAGCACACAAAGAATGTAATACAACCGAGAAGTCACCTTCTGTGCCTGTAAACCCAGACAGGGTGAAAGAAATCTAAAAACGCAAAGAATTCTGTCTTTTTTATTTTATTTCTTAAACTGCCACATGTAATTTGAGGCAGTTCGCTGTGATCGCCCGAAGACTGTCCACAATCTCCTCGTGCTAAAGTGAGCTCCCTCCCACTCTTTATGACAAAACGAAGTGCTGCTCCTAGTTCACACTTCATTACCCGCAGTAATGCCTCAGCACAATGATGTATGGAACTCTTCGTACTCCCAGACTTGCTCCTGGCAGGAATGGGCTCGAAAAACGTGTAAAAAGGGCTGCAATTAAATAGTTTCAAACACTATTCTGGAACTTTTTTATTTCCTCTGAAGAGTTTGGAATGGACTGGACTCAATTTATGACAACACCTCTTTATATGGACATATCTACCTTACTATAGGCAGGGCTGTAGAGATGGGTAAGCACTGGGTCTCAAGTCCGGTCTCAAGGCAGCATTATGTCTTGCTCTTTTTACGTTAGGTCACTTAAGTCTGACCAATACAAATAATATATTAAAAAGTGATGATCACAACATGATCTTTTTCTTCTTGGTCTTAGTTTGTCTTGAACTCAGCTAAGGTGGTCTGCAGAGGTATATTTTGAGCCTCCAAATGTTATAAATAGACCCATTGAAGCACCTCAATGGCCCTTAGAGTACTAGTAAAAATGTTTAGAAGAAAAGATACAGACAAACTATTATACTTTCATGGGGTGTTACCCCAGTGACAGTAGGATACTAGCAGTATCCAGTGTCCTGAACCAGTGATAACATTGTACCTTGCTTTCTGAGAGGGAAAGGACACTACAGTATATTAGTACTCAATTAGAATAACTTGTGAAAGCTTTTTAGGCATTACCCAGCCATACCCATTTGATATGTCTACTATTTTGTATTAGAGTTCATTTTTTACAAATGTATTACGTGTGTAACATTTCAGCAGTAATGTTGTATTCCTTTTTATAACAGCGTAAAGGTGTCGATTATAAGTAAGATGCATATATTCACTCTAAACCCAAGTAGTAAATGAAGTGCATCATGCACATGTGGTTAACTTTAACAAAGTACGCGTCAATTTGTGTGTCTGTGTGTAATTTGCTAATTTGACCACTATGGAGTGGTGTTGTGTGCACATGCGCTCGTTTGTGGTGTGTGTGAAGGGGGATGGGGGGTCCGTGGGTGTGTCATTGACGGTTGACAGTAAGATAAGTTAAGTTAAGTGCTTTATTCGCAGGCCTGCTTCTCTGCCTCTGGGCTACCCTGCGGCCCCCAAGGGTTAGGGCTCTGCTATGAGTGTGTGTGTGTTGGAGAATGGACCTCGTAAATCGAGTGACGTCAGTCTTGACCAAATATGGACGTCCGGTTCCATTGCAATTTCTCTACTGGAAAATGAATGGGGTTTTCACAGGGGTCTGCTGTGTGTTTTCGTTGTGTGTGCGTGTGTACAACAAATTGTGTTTTTTTTTTTTTACAAAAGGCTGTTATACAAGGGGGAATACAACATTTTAGGATGGATATGTCTCAGCACGTTTTCTTCACAAGACATCTGGCCACCTCCTTCTAAGGGGGGAACGGACCGGGGTGAGGACCGATGTGTGTTTTGAGCGCTTGCATAACGTGTCAAAAGCGTTTGCTCTCCATTTAAATTGTACGTACTCTAGGAGTGGCTTAACCCTTATTACTATATAAAGCTTGCGTCTTCACTTCATGGATATCACATCGTCAACTCCGTTCCTTCTGCAGGTCTCGACGTGCTACACATTTTAAAACGTTTTTATTACTACGCCTGGAATCTATTCTCCTGATTCTTCCTCCTCCTCCTTTGTATCATATTTCCAACACGGGCAACACAATGCAAAACACAGGAACGCCCTCTAATGAACCAACATTTATGTTACTTGTGTATCTTTATACAAGAGAAGCTGATGAAATGTTGGAGTGACTGTGAGAGACACAAGATGTTTTCTCACGCATCAATGTCTTATTCAATTGGTAGAAGGCTTACGAATGCTATGAAGACAACCCTCACTGGAGAATGAGGGATCAGAGCATGATAAAGATAATAGCCCCCGGCACCAAGATTCATCTACATGTCTTAAAGTGTAAATGCATGTGATGAAACGAATGGGAGGGGTGGGTTAGGGTGCGAGATTTGTTCATGTAAAAGATTTGATAAAACGGTATATATGTTTGTGCAGGTGTGAGGACGTATGAGTGGTGTGACGTACTGCCGACTCATAACGTGCCTGCTTATGTCACAAGCTCCCAGGACAATGACAACAATGTCGATGACAGTTGGGTAGAACAATTCTGCAAATTTGAAGAGAAATTTGACATTTATGCCCCAAGTAGAAGAAGAAAATACACAGCAGTTTTTTGGGGGAAACCAGTTTGTGATCTTTGGAAGAACATTCAGACTCTTTGGACAATGTAGTTGTACACACCGATATTACACCTTCCATGTGGAATGCTATATTTGTACGAAATTATTGATCTGCACATTTCTAGACAATACCATTGATAGAGCGACTCATTCGTGCATTGACGAATTACCTCCTTATAATTTTGATGCATGTTTTGAAGAAATTACAAATTATTGCACAAGCATTTGTCCCGGATTTCCAGGGGATTGTGCTGCCAACTAAGGCAAACATTTATCTATAATAAAATGAAACATTTAGAAGATTCGCTAATTAAGAAAAAACTAAATGCTTGTATTCATTTTCCTAAACTACCGGAATACAGTGTTAGTCAGTTCACATTACGGTGCCAGACTAGGGGCTAATTTCTGAGGACTGTTTAGAATGGCAGATCATGTGGGAATCGTTAATTACCCGGGTTGTACAATATTTTCACAAGTAGATATTTATCTGGAAGACACTGTTTTTTCAAGACAAACTGTTGATAAACGGGGTCGATTTGAAGCTTGGATTTGGAAGAGCTAAAAACTACATTTGTTTAATGCGCAATACAGTTGACGACTTTCGTGTAAGTATTCTTTCGGCCTGGTCTGTTTGTAAAAAAGGTTACCGTAAACCCGTATCTCCTGCTATTAAACTAGCGCGCGCCAAAGCATTGACGCATGGTGTGCAAATCCCTATTGACAGAGTCTGCCTCAAAAACGTTAGCATACCTGCCGGTACTAGAGTGACTGATCAAGATAACCTATTTCTGGGCCAGATACCCAAATTCCTTGAAATAGGTTTTGTTGACAACGAGGCATTTACAGGTAGTTATCACGTAATCCATTTGCGTTTAATCATTGCGATATTTTTTTGTTTTGTTTTTGTATATGCTGATGGAAAGTCATATCCCTTGAAACCATAGGAGTAACGCCATAAGAGAATATCATCAGATAGATTCGGCAACTGGAGAGTATCGTAAATGCTCTTTAAAAAAAACAAAAAAAAAACATTTTTTTCAAATCCCCATTAGTTATTACTCAAGGTAACAGCTATTCTTCCTGGGGTTCACATGGAAACAATAATGCATCACATACACCCCTCCACCCT
>OMOT01004172.1:19542-35204 GCA_900312575.1 Acanthochaenus luetkenii
GCCGAGTTAACCCATCCTGGGGCCCTGGGCTTAACTTCTGGCCATTTATGACCTCCACTCTCTCGTTCTTGCACACTCACTCACACACACACACACACACACACACACACTCACACACACACACATGCCATTTCCCCTATGACTGCTCTCTATCTCTTTCTGTTTGTTGTATAACAGCAGCAATGCAAATGTTCAGGCCAAATGAATGCACATCCATCCTCGACTAGCCAATATGGAGAGATCCAGCAAACAATATCATAAGAGTAACATAGCGTATCAGTCAAGTTACGCAACATAGCCAATATCCAGATAATGTGTTGGATTTGGAAAGTAATGACCTGACACAGCCTGTAGTAAAATACAACTGGAAAGACGCCATCGTGGACAAACACACACCACCAGCAGAAAAACACCACAAATTAAACTGCAACATTTGCAGGCAGAAATACACCACACAGTTTGATCACATTGCAAGCAGATGAAAGGGGCTTTGAGTTCTGCGTGAAAGGGTCAGACCAGTATTTGGGTCTGACCTCGTCATGAAGCCGGTTCAGAGACGGCCTTTTGTGCTGTGTGAACGTACGTACTAAAACCATATTCAAAACATAAACGCAACTTCCTCTATAGTCTGCGCCACCTTTAACAGCTTATCAGTGTAAACAAACGCTAGGGCGTGTCTAGCAGTAGTGGTCGTGTGTAACAACCATGTGCTATAGCGACTGGATTATTCAGTGGTGTTTCTTTTATTATTAGCTAACCACCTAGCTGGCAAGGCTAGCAAACTATCCAGACAACAACCAGGCAAATACAAACCAATAATACTGTTGCAGGACGGATGACGTTTTGTCTAATGTTAACTAAGCTACATTTAATGTCACACTTTACGCAATTTACGACTAGACCGCGTCTGATGCAGTGCTTAAAGGGAGTCTGCAAAAGTTCTGCGTAATGGAAAATGACAATTACTGACTTCACAAAATGATCAAAAAAGTAGCCCAAAAAAGCTACTCAAGTACAGCAATGAGGGTAAACGTGATGTCTAACTTCCATCCAGGGCCATTGCCATAAAATCCTGAAGGCTCACTATAAAAAAAAACAGGTCACCTTGGCAGAGAGCCAGGGGTGAACATTATATAAAGGGTCATTAGCGTGCGCTTGCCTGGACCAGGAGCTCGCCGCACACCTTCACCTCTCTGGACTTTTGTTTAGTTGTTTTGCAAATAAACAGTGCGTGTGCGTAATTGTCTCCTGGAAGCTGTCCAACCTGACCTTCAGCCTTGTTACAGACTATCGTTTCATTAGAGCAGAAGAAGAAAAAACAATGAATTTGCCTTCCGCAGCGAAAACAGCCTCTTTTACTCGCAGTAAGAGAATGATGGAGTTTTTTCCCCAAGCACATTTTCACCTGCCTGGAGAATATTTGACTAATATTGTTTGGAGCAAATGGGAGTCGCGTGAGGAGACGTATGGTGAAAACCTCATTAAAAATGTTTTTCGAGAGAGTACATGAAAGATCGTGACGGATCATGATGGATAATTTAGATGATGGGTGATGCACTGGGAACTAGACTGCACTCGGGCGAGGTGCCAACTTGCACTTTATAGCCAAATGTGTGTTTTTGACTCCCATGACCTTACTTTCAAATCTAATCAGCTTCAGGGTACCCTGGGCTGAATATATGTACCAAGTATGAACATCATAGGAATATATGTTTTGTAGTTATGGTGGGAACAAACATTCATACATACCAACAGCACTGCTGGCACAAGTAATGCAGTGTCAAGACTGCCACCACTGTAATGCAGACATGATCAGAATGAGGAACCTGGAGCCTATAACATCAGAATATAGGACTCCAAGGAATATTCAACAGCTAAAGACATATAGATTCAAACACAGAGAGGACTACAGGCAAGACACATCTGATACCAGCCAGAAATCCACTGAGATCAAATTAGACCCCAATTACCCTTCCATTTACCTACAAAGGCACATGGCAACATCAAAGTAAGTCGTACAATAGCTCTTTGTTGATTGAAACTGCAGCAGGTTGACAATAACAGTATTATTATTGGATGTAACCAGTCTACAACCTAATTTAGAGGTTAAATTTAACAAAATGTAATTATTATGTCTGGAATTATTAACATTTTAGTTTGTGTCTCAAGAAATGTGTTATTTTTATGCTTGCCAGAAGCGAAAATCTGAAAAATGCAATGAAACAAATGAAAGAAGTGATATAAATAAATAATTGGAAATAATGCATGCTAACGGTTATCAACTGTCAGTTATCAACATTTTATCATATTTATGATATAATATAGCGCTGTGGAAAACCCTGGGGTTATGTACAAGAAAATCTAACTTGTGCTGTGCTGTATAAGCAAATTATATGATTATATTATATTTAGCCACTGTGTTTCACGGATATTAACTAGTGACATGTAGAGACAATGATACGCAACTGCAAAACATGTTTGATGATTTTCTTCATAAGCCCATGTTCAGTGATGCAACCCATTGATAGTGATCTATTATTGGCTATTTTACCGTTGCCTTACTTTTTTTACTTGACTTTTTCTCAACTCTCAAAGCGCTACACAATGCTGATTGCAGGATATGTGTGTCCCTAAATTAAAAAGAAACAGTGGTCAATCAGTTTTCGAGCTGGCTTTTGAAAATGAGGCTTTTAGCCTTGATCATGTTGCTGCTTATAACTGTGCATATTGCCTTGCCATCGGATTTGGCACTTTACTGGCCCATTTAACCTTGCATCCCAGCAGCCAACTGCATTTCATCTCATTGTAAATATCCCAGGGTACAAGAGTGCATTGCCGAGCTAAATTGTGCATTATATTAAAGCCTGTGCACTGAAATGAGTACCTCGTAAACGTAACAAGCAGCTCTATATCCAAATGCAATGATTTGGTTCTCTCTTTGTAGCCTAACATTAATTACAGTAGTAAATTATTTGTTGTTGTTTTGTTCTGTTCAGTGTGGTGAACAGATGATGGAGGCTGTCTGCAGCATCATTCGATATTTGCATATATCCCCATTTTTCTTGTTTGGTTCATTAGGAGTAAACCCACATTCGTCCCTGGTTTGGCAATTCATTTGTGTGTTTACCCAATTGAAAAAGAAATACACATTTCATTACTCACAGTAGGCTCCTCATTGGCTTGATGAATTTTCCTAGATTGCAAATCTTCCAATCAGTCAAGTCATTCAAGGTGCCGTCAACCATCACAACGCGTTGAAAGTTCGGCTCCACTTTGTTTCTCCGATCTCTGATTGGACTGTTCATGTGATCAGATCTCAAGTCCGTACGTCAGCTGTCACCCAGAGCAGTCTAGTCTCTATTGTCAGCCCTCCGCACATTAGCATCCGACTGATTGCCGTACCCAAAGGTGGTGCGGTGGATCAAAGGCAAGGATGTACTGTTTAATATTTCTGCCTCATTACAGTATAAGGGCTTTTGATCGCTGGCCTTTGTGTGCCTCTGTCAATTTGACGCAGTCGTGTCCTTTGCTCTTCAGAAGGAAGTGAAATATTAATAGCGGCGGATCTCCTTCTCCCCTGAATTAGGGAGACATGCAGTCCAAAGTGCTACACACTGCGTTTCGGGCAGTACCGGCCCTGTAATTGGTCTTCATATGTCACCTGCTTAACTTTATGTCACATGTTCCCCCTTTGGGAAAACTACTGGACACGTTAAACGTATCTCACTGTCTATATTAATCACCTTTACGATGTAATGATCCAGTGGTCCATGTATGATACTTGTGATCTACTGTAATGGCCATGTCATCTACTCAGTCACACCCACTGTAGAATCATTACATTACTAATGGACCAAATGCCCTACAAACATTTAAAAATCCTTCATCCAATTTGTGCAGGGCTGTGTTATATATATTTTCTTAACTTGAATAAGCGATACTTTAGAAAGAGCGGACGCCTGTTAGACAGTCATTAGTCACTTTGTGCCCGAAACAACAACAGCACACAACAACAACACACACACAGGTCATTCCGTAAGGTCCGGGGAAAGTATCCCATTTACATAATGTAAAAAGCAGTGCGTCCCATATGCGGTGTGCCCTATGCCCTTTAAGCAAGAGGCATTGACTAATTCCACCTGAACCGAGGCACTTTAATGGATCGCACCGTTCTGTCAGTAAGCGCAGGAAGAGCTCAGTCCAACCCCCATGTCGGTATTATGCATATGAGCCCATTATCTGCTCATTCTCAGCTTTGTGAAGATACATTTACCTGCTCTGGAGAATCTCCCGGCCCTTCCGTGAGAGCCAATTGACACTCTTTGGTGCGTCTGTATCTTATTCGTACATGCCTAATGAGAGGAAGAGGCTCGGGCTAGCATGGAGGTCGTTGTTGTTTACCGTGTTTGAATAAACAGTGCGATGAGAGTGGGCTGGCTGACTGGTGGCGTAAGAACTATCCCAGCGTCAAGCGCATCGATTCCCTCACATGCTCAGGCCCATGAAGCAAACCGCTCAGAGACCGTCCCCTTCCCCAGCCCTTGACGTAATCTAGTATTGATCAGGTACAACAGAACTGAAAATATTGCCTTTCTCTCCATTATATTTTCTTCCAAACCACGTGGTGAATTTAGACGGGGGGCGTATGGATGACGCTCAAATGTCTCGTGATACGCACATCCAGTTCTCGTATGACAGCCACACTGGCCGCTGAAACATAACATGCAACAGTTACTATTACTGTATTGACTGCACGGCTTCAAGGCTTCTGCTCAAGCGTGGAGTGATTATCTGACAGAAACTCTGGCTTCAGAAGCACAAAGGTTAAGGATGTGAACAGTGGCTGACCTACGTGTTTGCCCAGGGCGCTTCTTTGTACAGCCATCTTTTGGGTTGAGTCATGTTCATAGCCGTTATAAAATATGTGATGAACACACGTAAAGATCAACGTGCCAGGCGAGAAATCACCACTCATACCACTACTTGTGTGTTCAAGAACTATATCGCATGGGGGACAGAATAAAATGTATTATTATTGTTATTATTATTTAAATAATATATAGTATATTTGTATTTACTACTATAAATAAACGGTTTATTACAAATGTGCATTGTTCTTTTTTACTACAGCTTTTTTACCACAGCTAATTTCACTGACGGAGCCTGTTCTGCACCAAGATACAGTATAATATACCTATAGACACTATTCGACACATGCCCTATCAATGCTGTGTTGAAACACACACAAATGTCAATGAGACTAACAGAAACACACGCACACACACACACACACAAATAAAACAATGCACACTTCTTTGTTTTTGTACAGATGAGAGGCCAAACTCTGTCTGTAGCATTAAATGAGCCGGATTCCCAGTGATATTCCTATCACCTCATCCCGTTCCTCTCCAGGTTCCACTACTGCCTCAACCCCCCCTCCCTCGCTGATGCTTGACAGAGCCGATGCAGTCTGGAATGAGATGAGCGGCTGGCCCAGATATGACAGAGCACCAGACAACTCTGAGGTCCTCTGCCCAGTAGGGATGGGAATAATTACTGACAATATTATCTCCAGCTGTGGGCTGCTGTACGTTTTTTCTCCTCGGAGCCTCGGAGCCCGAAGGTCTGCTGGGATTTCCTTCTGTTGTTCCTCCGTTACCTTTTTCAATTTCTTGCACAGTTGCTCTCTTGCACGTAGCCTATTTGTGTTTTCGGAAGAGATGACATGTTGTTTCTTAGACAGTACATTTATGTGCGCATAAAACAAGTACAATATAATAGGAAGCTATCCTTGATAGGTGTAAGACTATGCACATTCTGTATAGTATATTCTATATGCTTAAACTACATATAGCCTAGAGGAATATGCAAAGCCACACTCTTTGTATTCTTCTATGCTCAAATGGTGAAAATTCCCTCACTAATCTAAGATAATAAATGCTGAAAATGATTTTGAGGTACATAATTAAATTAACTACTTGAATTATGTCAGTCATTGTCTGTCCTGTTTAACCTCAGGGAAATTATGTCTGACCCACATGAAAAACGACTTCGTTTTGTTTCCATTGTTTAAGAAATGTGAGAATGTTCATTTATTACGGGCACTAGAGATATTAAATGTTCTCCTCCACCTTGTTGTAAAATTAATCTGGCAAACCTCCAGCGCAGGAAGGACTAGAAATACTCAAAACAATCACGGTGTCGCAATTTCTCAATTTCAGGTGAGTGTGAGAGAGGTAATGGTCCAGAAAGACGATCAATGTATTTTTATCCAGGCTTTTCCACATTGCCGGGCTGTTTATCTTGATGAGGTGTCCCTGCAGAGCTCGTGTCAATCAAACAGGTAAACGTGGAAGTGTGATCAGCTCATTACGGGGGGAAAAGTACGGATGGGTTTAACGATACTGGCATACTGTCCTTCCTCCCCCTCTTTGATTGACGCTCCTGTTATGATCAAACGTTCAGGGTGCCTATAGAGAAGTGCATCCCCGTGCTGAATCCACAACTTCATCTACATCTTCATCTAGTTCAGTTGGGTCTTGAGGTTACAGCAGAGGGAGCAGTGTGGAGATTAGCCGTTGCAAGGTACAAAACGAAGTAAGTGGTTTATTGATTTCGCTCCTCCCTCAGACAGAAGATATTATGTGATGAGATGTTTAAAATAAAGCCTGAAACTTTAAAGGAACGAGGCCTACGGTGTCTGGAACCTCCTGGCTGATCTGGCATTAGTTTTGCTCAGTTGTGTCTTTGTGTATCCACAGTCTGATTCTGTCCGCCTGTCCAGGTACAACAGTATCCTAGCAAATGAAGGAATAGTTTAATTATCATTTCTAACGTTCTAGGCGGTGCCGAGATCAAGGAATTTGATATTACGAAGGTACTTTTTCTGCTGCTTTCCTAAGACTTGAATGCAGTTTTAGTTTGCCTGGACAAGTATTATTAATGAGTTGCATCAGGGCAAATTGATCAGGGCTTTAGAGAAGATTATCAAAAGCATTTGAGAGAGAAAGAGAGAGAAACTGTATCGATTCTTCAGGCTGGTTGTTTAGCTTCTCCACTGAAATCTCATTAAGGATGAAGAGCCCTGCCACAGTTGGCTTTGAGCAGTGTTTGACATCTTCCACATAGCATTTTTCAATTACGGGAACTGCCTAGCAGCCGGAATCAATGGTTACGAATCTCGCTCCAGTGAGAGGAAGCCCACTTCAGTTTGGAACTGGAGACACGAAACAGATGGAGCTCCTCAGATTGGGGCAGCAGTGTCCTTAAAAAGGTTCCCTCTCTCCTTGTATGGCCTTTAAAAAATCTAATAGCCAAATTGGCAGAAAAGGGCAGTGATGTGTTGAAATCAGTTCTAATTGTTATTTTTCCTCACCGATAAAAGCTGTATTAGTTCAAGGCCAGTCCACTTGTTCGTCCTCCTGCATTTTCACTTTCTTCACATGGGTTCTGCTTTTTACAATGGTGCTTCTGTGTGTTAAATGAGAAAAGTTTTCTTCTTGCCTGCAGAAATACCAAACAACATGATTGGATGATGATTTCATTCTCTGCAAATTCCAGCACAAAAGGAAAGACACGCCAAGGCCAATGTCACTGTGGAAATTGAATAAGATATTTGTAGTTTAGTACAAAATGCTCACTGTCTATAGCTATGCTCCATAAATGTATTATTTGAAATATCTATATTTTGTACAGTATGACCTGTGCCCAGCCAAGTCAGTGCTGTTGAATATTTACAATACTCTTTAAGTATATGCTGCTCGAAGTTCCATGTTCCACAGCGCGCCTGTTACTGGCTCCAGACCAGCAAGTGATGCACAGGCTAGGTAGCACTGTGGATAAACTGACTGTGGATACATGAAGACACACATAAGAGTTAACATCTTACTCAGGCCAGCACCAGTTTATTACTGAACAATATCTTTCAATCTTCCATTCAATAGCGCAATAGAAAATACACATAATAAACATGTATTTGACACATTTATGAAATAACACAACAACATACTTCAGGCTTGAAATGGTATTCAACTCAATCGTACCACCTTGACTGAGAACATTTATGTGGGAAACCCTGTACTGAAATATATAAATATATATAGCCTATTATATACTAATATAATACTAATGATGTATAATACATGTACTAATGCAAAATAACAATATCTGCATTCTAATTATATAATTATTATAATATATAACAATTTGACGAATGATACATTTATACATATTATTATACATACACAATTTTATCAAAAGACACATTCTCACTACTACTATTTTTGGAACCGTATCTCACAGTAGCATTATCTGTTCTGCTGCGCAACTTCTCAATTCACAGGCTTCCGTACGACATGTGTGGCTTCATGGATGCGCACACCCACTAAGACACTGTGGCGGCAGATATGGCAACTGCCACTGAACAGATAACGTGGAAGATATTTCTAATCTATTAATTGTAGGTCGAAATACAGATGAAACAGAACCGCAAGCGCAAAATGCAATTTGAGCCTATAGAATTAGAATTAGAAGGTTAAAATAGGCTGCAATAGATGTTAGAGCTGTAATAGATTGTGTTGTGACTGCAGTAATGTGTTTTTCAGAATGATTTTGCCTGGCTTAACACAATTAGAAATGATTGAGACTGAGTATTTTGTTGGGTGATAATATGTTTGGAATTTTGAAAGTGATTTCATTAATCTTTTTTCAATACATGTTTAATAATACATTTATTTGCACATGCTATGAGTTTGCACACGTTTTTACACGTGCAAACCTTTAGTAGATCCGGCCCCTAGCAATTAACAACTCGTCTGTAGAGGTTATTCCTTCGCGTATCGAAAAAACCTCATGTCAAGCAATCCTCGTGTCAACTCTAATGAGGACGGGAACTACATTAAGGCGACACATGGATTCTGTTTGGTGACATAACATCACCATTTAGATTCATCAGGCGCACCATCGCAGTGGACACCATTAAACCCAGGTTACACCCATGAAATACCGTATTTTGAGTTCACATTAACCAGCTCGTTTTTGGCAGCAGATAAGTAGAACCCCAACCCCTACACGGGTCTGTTTTATAGGTACTGAAACACGTCCAATATCGCTGAGCATGGCGTGTGAGTGCGAGAGGGAGCAACGTAAACAGTATTGACGTGCAGTGTACATGCGTTTCTTGATGTTCTCGTCAAACTGTCTGGCTTAAAAGCCAGCTGCTCTAATTAGCTATGGATCCTGCTGTACCGTGGCTCTTCCTCATGATTTGACTTGTCATTTGTTCGATCACCAAATCTTGATGTAATTACAGTAAGTGTTTGAACAGCTGCTACACCTCTGAATGAAATGGCCTCTCTAAAAGACGGCTGACAGAAGCGCCAGTCTCTAGTAAACCCAGCCAGGGCCTGTGTCACAGTTTGTGTAGTCAAGGACTTTCCTTATGGGTCCAACATGGACTTCCGCTTTGGGTTAATACCTCCAAAGACAGATTATTCTCCAAGGGACCAAGGGATCCCCTTGTTTGCTGGATAATATTGAAGCGATATTGGCTTAACTGGGAGACTGGGGGACTGGAATGTCTGACGGTCTATACTAAGAGGTCCCTTCTAACCCTGCACATCCTTATCCTACACTGTGCATCCTCAACACATAAGGAGATCAGAGGTCATAGAAATAGGGTTATAATAACTGAATGATTTGAAAAGTAGTTGATTTCCCATTGAAGCCAATCTATTTTAGAAATGTTATGACGCATTTGAAATAGTTTGTCTCAAGAGTCACGGGACATTGACTACACAATAACAAAAATGGGTGGGGGGGAATTGTGATACGATATGAATGTACAAATGTGAGTTACAAAAACTTGCGACAGGACAAGACAGACAACGTGCATGCCTTCTTCTTGTTTGATGGTGAGAAGGCTACGGTGACGGGTTGCTGCTTTTAGCATAATGAGAGTGTGGAATCTTTTCTTCCCTGTATCCGAAGCTCACAGCGAAAGGCTTTCTATTTTCCAGGTATGACATTGAAAGTATACTATTCAGTGGGTCCTTCTAATCAGGTTGGGCATGTTCTGTGTTTGCTGTCTCCGGCCAGCAGTAATGGGCAGGGGCGGTTCTAGGATGTTTTTAATGGGGTGGCCAAGAGGGTCCGATGAGTGCTTGGGGGTGGCATCTAAAATGGTGGTTGATGGCAGGGCTTGCCGGCTAGCTGTCATTGGAAGATGCAACTTTGGTTCCGCCTCATTTTAGATCCACTTCCTTTGGGCTACAGTGGCTTCTTTCATCAATACAGACAATGACCTATCAAATTCTGGTAGGGGGGCCAATAACATTCCAGTGGGGGAATCGTATTATTATACCCGCCCCCCCTTCAAGACCCTTTGGGGTCTTCATAGAAGCGTCTCATCTAAACAGAGCTTTGAGCTCTTTCCAGTCACTCTGGGTACTCTGCAGAATTTCTGTATAAGGATATCATTAAGGTCACTGAGAGACCTTTGTCTATTGACGGAGCTGCTATGGGATGGTATACGTGTCCCAGAAAGAATTTCTTTTTTCTCTGTCCCTATTTGGCTCAGATAGTTTGGTTTGTGCTACATTGTGTTATTTGGCCTATGGTGCAAGTCAGAAATAAGAAACCCGGGAGCTATTAATTTTGTTCTCCCTCACTCTGACAAAAATAAGAGGTCAGCAATGTTTGCATTAAGCTAGTTTAAACTCTGAGTTCATGAGTTTTTAGTGTCAAAATGTCCTGAGGCTCAGTGCAAGAATGCCTTGCTGCACTGGATTCAAAAGCACCTGCCCAGACACCTGCAGAGATCCCCAGTGTATTTCTTTGAAATGCTTCTCTCAACAAAATCCAAATCAGCGCAGATTGTGCTTGTTTTCAGTGAACAAGATCTTCAAGTTGTGCACATTCGGCTGCCACGTGGCCTATGTCACCCAATGTTGCACACTCACACTTCCAGCCTCAGAACCACTCAGCACTTTTCTCTCTGAAGAATTCTAATCAATTAGGAAACCCTCCGGCCACCTCCACGAAAGATCTCTCAACCCCAGCCAGGGCAACAACAAAAAAGACTTCAGTCAGGTGGGAATGTAGATAGAGGAAACACTGAAGTCTGTGGATAAAAAGAGGAAAGCTGGGAAACAATTGGGCAGAATCCAGCCATTTCCCAAAGAACCTAATCCAGAGTAAGGATGGAAATCAAGCACTGGGAAATAAGACCTTTGTTTCACACAATTTTCAGTTGACTGGCAGAGAAGAAAAAAGGTTAACCATTTAAATTACAGGCCATTAATTACACGATAATGAATAAAAAATAGCTAAGTAATATCGATGCAATAACTTTATTATTATAACATTAGAATGACTAGTAATTACTGAGTAATATGTAAATTACAAAAGTGTATATTACTCAGTAGTTGCCAGTCATCCAAATGCTATAAAGAGTTATTACATCTATTTTACTTGGAAATTACTTAATTACTATGTAATTAATGGATCGTAAATTAAAGGATAACCGAAAAGAGAATGTGCTTGTTCCATTGGCCATATTGTATTCTTGTTGCTTACCATTCAGTTTTACCTTAAAAAATGTTTTGTGGCTGTGAAATACATCATCAGACATATCAAATGAGAAGGTTAGCATGAAGTTAGCTACTGTATGTAGCTAATTGTACGTTCACTGTACATAGAACTGTTGGCCAGCGAGCAAAATATATGTATTTAATTTGTTAACATAATCCATCCCTATCTAAGATTAGAATGTGATCAAATGCGGAGTGGCATTTTTTATAACATTTGGCTGCTAGCCATTTCATATGATGTGAAGCCCTGCAACTTGGTTGATGGGTCGCTCTTATTCTGAGCAATTGTGTGCGAGAGGCATCTATGTAGTAGATCTCATGTAAACACTGCGTTGCATCTGATTAGATTAGGATCGATTAGATTGCACTTTATTGATCCCCAAGGGGAAATGCAAGTGTCACAGCAGCAATTGTCAGAACAATGGCAGAAAATAGGGAAAGATAATAATGACATTACAAGCGCAAATTAGGTAGCAGTAATCGAAATGAAACAGAAAAAACCTCAATGATGTAACAGACTGTTCTATGTTTTTTATGGAGCCCTAACCCAATAGCTCAGTTACAACATTACGTCAGAGTGTCATCAACCTCAACGTTGGATGCAACCATTCTCAAAGCATTGTTTCTGAGACGTTCATTCCTGGTATTCTTTCAAATAAAAGTTGTAGAGAACTGGGAACCTTCGAATGGCTGTAGCCAATTTGTCAGACAGAACTATTGTTCATGAAACAGAATCACCGTTATAAAAATGTATATAACAACATTCACTGCAAAACGTGAAACACTGTGCAGTGTGTGTTTACTCTAAATTGTGATCTATAAGCTAATAGTGCCTTGGCATCACACAGAGTCTCCTCAGAGTGTCAGAATGAAGCAAACTGCTTTTGTGTGACTAGCGTCCTCAGAAGAGGTTCCACAATTTAGCTCTGTACCGCAGTGATATCTAATTCTTTGTTTTCTGCCTGCGGCAGGATCCTAATTTTCCCTTTTAATTCTATAGTGCGAGGCAGGGGATAACAAATGTAAATATGGGAGTCGTGTGATATCTCTGCAAGCAGATGCGCTAACTGTCTGTTGTTCAATTACGCAAACATAGCGAGTCGGATTACTGTTACCTTTTAACTTGTCGGAATTAAATGTAGATTTCATTTTCTGGATATGAAATAAATGGCCCATGACGTTGCTTATCGTGGCCCTAAGTGAATTTAGGGTTCAACTGAGCATGTTAACACACTCACACACTCACACACACACACACACTCACACACACACACACACACGCCATGTCCCCTGTGACTGCTCTCTATCTCTTTCTGTTTCTACATAGCCGGCCGTACTCAGTAACCAATATATGCAGCTGCTCAGTGAAGCTGACAGTAACCAGCAATGTCTATAAGGACCTTAAAAGATTAGAGCATCTTCTCCTCCTACCTTGATTCAACACAAAAATAAACTCACCTTCAGACTTGAGTTGCCCTAGATACAGTGTCTGACGCGTCATCTCCAACAACACAGCTTCCTGAGTAACGTTTTTAGATTAACTGCTTCATATCATGCAGCTTTTGACATATTCTATCCTTTCTTATGTGTTACCATAAACCATAAAGCATGGAGTAGTAGCCCCCTAGCTGGTGGGTGTACTGAGCTTACTAGCTACAGTTAGCTGGTTCAATAAACCCTACTTGTGAGCTTCTAACATTGCTAGTTGTAAAGCTACCAGCCTTAAGTCCCTTTGGCTCTGTGTTTAAGCAGAATTTAAAGACCTGAGAATTGACACAAAGAAATCATCACCAATGTCATATTTCATATACTGTATAGACGTATAAGTTCAAGTTGAAAAAAATTCTGATAGAAGTTTACTTTTTTGTAAAATTCTGCACAGTGTCCCCTCCACTATGTTCCATAGAAAGCACAGGTTGAGGAGACTGCACGCGTCATTAAGGAGGAGGTATTTTATTCCGTTATTAGCATTTTCATGGCCCTGTGGCTGGTTATGGTGGTATGTGTTTAGATGGGTGAGAGGGGCTTTGTGTGGGTTGTGGTTGGCTTGTTCGGCCAGGGTGCCCAGGGTATGCTCAGGGTGCTTATCTAGTATGGTGTCAGTATGGTGTATTATACTTGTTATATTCCAAGTTCCAAAATGCCTGGCCAGGAATATGAAATAAAAGTTGCTGCTTTTTGGATAATTGTGGCAATTGAAAAAATGAATAATGGATCGATGTGCGCTCTCCCTGAAAATAAATGAAATAACGTTTTTGTAATGTTTACAATTCAACAGCAACATCTAAGATACGTAAGAATAATGTGAACATTTAAAATAGAGAGGAGATGAAAACTGCCAGTGTTTGATTGGTAAGAGTGTGGAGACATACATGTGGAAGAAAGAGGAACTGAAAGAGGAAATAGAGAGTACCGGTAGTTTAGGGTGGTGTCAGCCAGTTGTGGTGTGATTAAGTCAGCCTGGCATCTCTTGTCCTTGGCACTAGAGGAAGTGGCACTGAGTGCCATGCCTCCACTGGGCCTGCTGAGCGGATGCTAATAGAGGTGCCAGGGGAGTTTTAAACAGACACAACTTGGTTTCAAGGACTGCAGCTTTATATTAAGAGAAAGTTTGCCGCAACTCATGCTTACGCATTAATCATACTGTTTAGAATTTACATAACATTAAGTGTGTGATTCTATTTCGGGATCAATTGATTGGACATAATTATGGTCACCCTGTGCTTACCATTTTCATAATTATCATCTTCATCATTGTTAGAAATATCCAAGGTTACCCAAATTAAATACGTTAATACTTAAAATACCAGAGCGGAGTGCCGTGGTTCACTCATTGGTATTCATCTTGAAACCCAGGGCGTCAGAACAGTTTAACCCAGACCAGCCACGTGAAAGATTGATGTATCTTAAACTCAAAACATTAATCTTTCACAGAATATATCCTCAGCAGAAAAGCCTCATGAGAAATCTTAATTTTCAATTCATACATTTCCATAAGAGTTAATTTGCTGCCACTGCAGAATAATACTGCAGCCAAGGTACTTAGAACATGACTCGGATGATGTAAGACACATGAGCAAGATTAAGTGGGTTTAAAGACGTACGGAGGCAATCACCTTAATAAAGCTTTAAAATAGCATTTCATGAATGAG
This sequence comes from Acanthochaenus luetkenii, assembly GCA_900312575.1. Classification (NCBI taxonomy): domain Eukaryota; kingdom Metazoa; phylum Chordata; class Actinopteri; order Beryciformes; family Stephanoberycidae; genus Acanthochaenus; species Acanthochaenus luetkenii. The sequence goes on from OMOT01004172.1 coordinate 34,283, forward strand.
AGTATCCTCTGAACTTGCACTGCTGAACAATGTGCACATACATTGTAGACAGGCCTAACCAAATGTTTTCACAGGACAAAAGTGCACATGGAATACCGATATCAAAGTCGGAGAAAAATGGGGTGCCCTGTTTGCAATCATGAGGATTGCGCCGGGGTTTATCCATGTAGCGGCAATTGCCGAATGTGCTGAAGTCAGTAACGCGTAACAATACATTTACAATGTTTGATCGTGCGTCATACCCAGTCCCCAACCCGCACGTGCCCTCAGCAGCGCCGTGAATACACCCTTCATATAAATGGCTCTTTAGTATTATTCACCACAGAGAAACGCAATTAGTCTAAGTACTGACCATGCATCAGAGATCCATGACAAGCCTATTTGTTACAAGCACGCTTTATGGTTTTAATGGTGCATACAATAATCTACCTCAACACAGAACACTAATCAAATATGTATAGTCCTCTCTTAAACCGCTGTCAAAGTAAATGGAAAAGGTAATAGTGGCTTACACCGTGTGCGTTTTGTGGTGCGCAGCATCTCCTGTCTTCCTCTTTTATTGTGGACAGCCAAGGCATTTTCAGCTCTGATTCTTAGTCATTAGTAGTTCAGACTCTTTCAGAATGACACGACGGCAGTTCTATCCACTGTGGATTTGTGCAGTGATGATAAGAATTCACTCTAATTTCCCTCTACTACATGCCCACTGTCCACTAGTCCAGCCGCTCCCCTTGTCATATTGGCTCTTTCCTTTGATCACAATGTCAATACCTACACCGAGCCCATTTCCCTGGGCGACTCGCTGCCATTTACACGAAGAAATTCATTCAGAAAGTTATTAATGCTTGATCACGAGGGACTTGTGGCTCCTGGAGACAGTACATTTCCTGACTGTCCCTTAGACTGTCTCCAGTTTCAAATT
>OMOT01004179.1:4942-28977 GCA_900312575.1 Acanthochaenus luetkenii
AGAGAAAGGGAGGGAGGAATGTGAAACACCAACAGCAACATTCCACCCGCTTCTCCTTGCACTGCCTGCAGCACTTTTACATTGTCTTCTCTTCTTTTGTGTAACTCCTCTGTTCACAAGTCACCTAGTCGATGAAAAAACATGAGAGGATAGCCTGGCAACATGTATCAACTCCGGGCAAAAAAGGATGTGAGATTAAATTAATTGAAATACCTTGGCACCCTTAAGTAAAGCAACAAGGCTTAGCAGGCCTATAGGCTATTTGTGATTGTCCATCATTTTTCAGAGCAGCCACTGACACAACCTTTTAAGGAGTAGGCCAATGCTTTGGAAAACAATATATAGGTAAAAAATGTATATTAAAAAATAACCATTACTATATCATCAGTAGCAGTGATATTTGCCTATATGGTACAGATTTATAAAACCTGTAAAATAAATAAGGCACACTCTGATGTAAAGTTTTCAAAATGTTTTAACAATTATTCTAATAAAGACCATGGAGATGGATGCTAGGCCTATATATATATATATATAGCCAAGAAATACAATGTCATCTTTGAGCTGAAAAAAACAAAACGCCATAATTCTTTCACACCCCATAACTGGAAGCTTCATGGATAGTTTCAGGCACAGAAATAAAGTAACCAGAGATGTGGTGGAGGGTAAACCCCCCTTAACTCTGTTCACCCACCTTTGTATTGGCGGAATGGAGTTCAGCCATCATTTTAGACAGGCATACATCTTAAGGGCATAAACTTATCATATGCATTAAGGAGCATCAAACTGATGTAAGTAATATGAGGTTAGGGAGAAAGCACAAGTGACCTGGAGTTTCCCTGAAAATGTACAGTATATTTCGGGTGGATGCTTGCCTTTACGATGAGGTCACCGTGTATCCACCTTTTAATTCACTACTTTCATCACAACTGACTTAATCATAACAAGATTTCAGCATTATAAGGTTGGCTAGATATGGCTGGAAGTGTCCATTTTGAATTCTTTCCCTTGAAATGGACGAGCTCTCGCTGTTCCAACATCTGGGCTGCGGTGCGACTCAAATCAGACCAGACAGTGAGCGAGTGGGCCCCGATGCCCACGTCCGTCGTCGGACCCCCATAACCATCCGCATTAAACTCGTGTGGCAGACTTTTGGTTTTAGTTTCGTGGGCCTTCTGCGAGGCGACTGTGCCGTCGACAGACTCGTTTGAACTGAAAGCAACGCAGTGGCTTGCCATTGTGCTTTACCTTGAGCAGAGGAGCTGTAGGGAGTCATGACACCATTACAGCGGTAGTGACGCCACAGGAACCGTGAGGTACGACACGGTCACCATTAACTCACTATCGGGTGACACGGTATAAACCCCTGTAACAACGACACTATAGGAGTGTTATTGTGAATCGTTGTAAAGTGTTGGGTAACACGGGCCATAACTTAAACTGAAGTTTAAACCTATAAAGCTCAACACGAAACCGGGTTTTGATTTTACACAACAGGAACCAAAAATCACCCGGTGGGCAACAACTGCTGAGATGCTATGCGTATACGCTGCGCAGATGCAGATGCAGATGCGGCCAAAAGAAAATCGCGATAATGGTGCGACGCGGCTGCGGAACTCACCCAAAGAGAGTCGAATGAAGCAGAGGACGAAGACTATCCGTGTGGCCGAGGAGAACCCGGGTATTTGGCCCATCTTTCCTGTGTAATCCACATGAAGGTCGCCAGCCAGCCGAGGCTGCGCTGTCTCCGGGGGACGGTTGGTTCTTCTCAAAACTCTCGTTAGAAAGTGGCTCTCTCGCACAAACAGTTAAGGTGGTGGGGGGAAACACCGACGTACTTGTAGACCGTTTCAGTTCCCTTTTCAAATGTCACCCATGAGACGTTACTTAAAACCGTTCAAATCTATATAAAATCGATATGTAATTTGTTAACCCCTGCTTCTAAAACGCGGCACTGTTAAAGGGGGGTTCGCCTCTCTTTGCTCGCCACCTCACTGAAGTCACTCAGAGTGAAGAGAGGAAAAAAAGAAAGAAGTCATATCCTTCCGCATAAATCAGCGTGGATCTATCTCCGGGCTGCAACGGTGGGAGAGGCTTAATTTAAGGATACAAATCGAAATGTTGATGGTGTATCGCTGCTTTGTCTATAATCAACACAACTGTGAATTTAGTGTTGGGTAAAAACGCCCAAAACCCACATTTGAGGATTACGTTTTCTTTCTCCGTGTTGCGGCGGCGGAGGAATTTTCACTCATTTTTCTACATCTCTCAGCCTCGTATGGCGGAAAATTAACCCGTTCACTCATTATTCTTTTCTCCTCCCTCAAGTACTGCATGCTTTCCCCCCGTTAAGCCCTTTTGACGCCCACGTACTTTCCTCATTATCGTCACTATTGATGTCAAGCTGTGTGCCAGTTTTCACGTAGGCTGCAAAGGGGTTGTTGGGTTTTTCTCCTCACAAAGTTCAGTGTTCAGGTTAAAGACCTATTTGGACAGGACCATCTTGACTTTGTGAAGCTTCGATGGGATTGACAGGAATTGTAATAATGGATAATAGTAATAAAAAGAACACATGTTTTTATTATTTGTAAATTGCTAGTGATAGATATTCACTATATCAAATTACTATGATATTACTAAAGGAACTTATGGTGTATCTGTCCTACTCAAAATGGTGAGTTTACATTAGACGTATCATAGTTGATGGTGTTTTCTCCTATGACGTCACTAATATCCCCATAATAATAATAATAAGGACTTGTTTTGCTGTGATATTTATGTCATATATATACAGAATCCTTCTCAAATGTATTATAGGATTACTATATTCTTTTTCATAAAGGTTATGTTTGATGGTCATGGTTTGAGTACAATGTTGCATAACACAACAATAACAATGTTTTGGCATGATTTCTGCTGTCATATTTCATATTTTTCACATCGTCATGCAAGGGATGTTTTTTAACAAGCTGCTTTATTGCTATCATCTAAGGCACAATAGAACAATTAGACATGAATCAATCACAACACTTTACCCACTCACGCACGCACACACTATCTTTGTATAATGTTAGTGATTACAGCAAACCCAGACTAATTATCCCTTATCAGTCTGAGTGATCCAGGTGTAAATCACCGGCTCATCCCAATAACAAGGCCACGTCTCATCGCAGTGATTTGTTTGTCTTCACACCCCGTTAGAGAAACATTGCGGAGCCTCCTGCTGCTGGGACCAGCCCTCTGTCCTCTATTCAACCCTGCTGAAAGGCCTGGAACCAGGGGGGAGCAAATTGATCTCCTCAGGGGTCCGGACTCACAATGCTTTGGTTGCTGTGGCCAATGTCAAGCTCTGGCTCTCCATGCAGGTTGGGTGTCAGGTGCTGGCACGACAGCAAATGCTGTTCAAGCATTTGGTTAGATGCTCCTTTTGTTGATAAACAACCTCTTTTATTTGCTTATTCTTCTTATCTCTCAGCGAAACACAGACAGACAGATGCAGATGTATGGCATGCTGAATAACCTGACGGACGCGTTAAGTTCAGTTTAAGTTCTATTCAGTGAAATTGAATTCAAATCAATATGCTATTCAGTGACACACAGTTTGTCTCTCCTGCTTACCACATAGACACTCTAAGCATTGATCAATCTATGATATGATGGTGGAGTCATTGGTCATGTGAGCAAATGGTAATTGGAAATAAACCACTTCAGAGGGTCACTTTGTCTGCAGCACTGTTTTCCTAATGATGTCACTCCAGATGTGGGCTTCTACAATTTGGGAGACACAGGGTGAGGAAGGGTGTGGGTCTGGCTCATGAGCAGAAAACCCTGATTAGTTCCTCTTTGCTGTTCCACTGATGAAAGACTTCTACCGCAGAAGCCTGACACAGTTCAAAACAAGAGCGAAGAGCTGGAAAATCTCACCGATGGTTGAAACACCTTTGAACCACTTTCGTATGAATGAATCAGCAACCCCAACTTCAAATCTCTTGTCTGAGATGACAAAGACACTGTATCAGAAAAAAAAAAGATTAAAAAGATATAGTTTCGATAATTACACATTTGGTTTCCGTTTGATTAGTAGTCAAGACTACTGCCAGAAACAGTAAGATAACTAAGTGTAACACTTTATCCACTGTGTGTGTGTTTCTCTTTTATATATGAGGTATACCACAGAGCAGGGATACACCTTGGCTTGGATCAGTGCCGTTTGCCTCTGCCATGCTGGTGAGAGCTGCTTTCATCAGTGTTGAGGTTCTTCACACTGATTTGGAGCTCATCAGTCAGGGTGACTCCGGCTGTCAGCCAGTAGATTTATACTGCTGAATATGGCAGTCAGGGGGCAGATAGCAAAGACTGATTTCCTTGGAGTGTGTGTGTGTGTGTGTGTGTGTGTGTGTGTATGTGTGTAGCCATATACACACCATCCTCCCCCTACACGATAGCCATGGGAAACCAAACCAGTGCCCGTCATTCAAGAGGAACGTTACCCGGCCTTTACGTTCTAAGATGGCAAGCAGGAGAGGCAGTATGAAGTGTATATATGACGCCTGTCTATAATTAGCAATGGCAAGGAGTGATTGACTTTACATTACTCTGCTGTGACAGCTGATTGGCCAGCATAAAGAGCCATGTGTCACTGAGTTGGGTCCTGTACATTGGTTCTGGATGCTTCTATGTGCTTCAGAGAGACACTTCTTTATTGCATTTTGCAAAAAGCACGGTTACTTGTGTGCAGTCGTTGTACACTACACTGAGATCACATACGGTAAACAGAGGAGTCGACTAGCGGGGTTTTTTGTGCTGACTTCCCTGAGATGACCATTCATGAACCAAGACCTTTGGGTGTGAAGTTTTGATGCCCCCTGTGCCCCCGTCGAGACTCTCGCACACGCCCTGCCAGAAGCATCACCTATCTGATGCCCTCTTTACTGTGTAAGCAGATCTGGGGTACAGGAAGCTAGAGGTGGTATATTTAGGGTCGATTATCTCCTCCTCCTTTCTCACGGACCTCTTTAGACTTCTGTAAGAAGCCGCTTTACATGTGTGTTATGCATACCACCCCCTGTAACGGGATATAAGACGTATGGATATGCTGCTGATATGTTCAGAAAAGATTGCCATTAAATCTGGGGAACACTACAGGGTGGAAGGTAGCGTACTGTAGCCGGGACCATGATGACGAATAGTATGCAGGATATAAGACTAAAGGACATCTCAGATCGGCTAAGTCCGCCCTCTTTTTGACGCAAGCATTTACAGGGAACGTTTGATAGACGGGTTTCCAAGTATCTAATCACAGTAACAAATTTTCTCTGTGTGAACGTAAGGTTACATGAACCAAATGTCAGCGTCAGGGCAGAGAATGCGTAGATCATTAAAAAAGACCACACAGATCAGCACTAACTTAGTGTTATCATTGTCTATTTCAAATGTTAATACAATATACCTACCAAAGCGTTTGTTTACTGTCCTTAGTTCTACATGAGGGTATTAAAATAAAAGTCATTTACAGCTAGTCCAAAGTGTACTATATGCTTAGTGGATTTGACTTGGTTTGGTAGACTTATATGACACCTCACTGTGGAACAGCTTTTGTTTACATAGTAATTCATGAAGATAGTTATAGATAAAAAGAGTAATTTCACTGTCTAATCATTGTATGTAATCGCTCAGAACTGATTTATTGTTACCATACAGTACATAAACTTTACGGTGATCTGAGGTCATAATTATTTGATATCATTGTCAAGCAGACGAATCACTCCATAAACCCCCATCACTTTGCCAGCAGTGTCATGTTGCAGACAACATGCAAAAAAGAAAAGGACAATAGTGTAACGCAAACTCCAATAGATCTCATAAGTTGTGGATAGGCTCTAACTTTGGACATGCATCTACACTGTTCCAACATGCTACAGCGTCATCCCGTTTTCACAGTGGCCAACTGAGAGAGCAGGGTTTCTTATTAGTGTGTGTGTTTGTGTGTGTGTGAGAGAGAGAGAGTGTGTGTGTGAGAAAGAGAGTGTGTGTGTGTGTGTGTGAGAGAGAGAGTGTGTGTGTGTGAGAGAGAGTGTGTGTGTGTGTGTGTGAGAGAGAGAGCGAGAGAGAGTGTGTGTGTGAGAGCGAGAGAGAGAGTGTGTGTATGTGTGAGAGAGAGTGTGTGTGTGGGTGAGCCATGGCGTTCCGCAGTGGTCAAAGGTGGAGAGTCAGCGAGCGCATGAGCCTGATGTGACCAAGCATGAGGTGGGTACATGCCTTCGCCAAGGAATCCCTGAAGAGGAAAATAAGTATAAAGAAAGAAGGCAGTTGGCAGAGAGGTGAGGGAGCAGGTGATGAAGGGAAGGTGTGAGGTTCCTTGAGGAGAGGGGAAGTGTGTATGCATGTGCATATCATATCATGTAAGGTGACCTAGGGTTCTGGCAGGGCCAGGTGGACAGGAATGTGCTGTTGTGTGTGGATGGGATCCTCCCTTGAGCGCCCCTGGCTGCTCACCGCCACCCCACACTAGCAGGCTATTTATACTGCACTGTGGGAAAAGAAGGGCCCCAGCAGTGTCATCTGGGTTCTGACCCCCCCCCCACACACACACACACACAACACCACCACTACCCTTCTCAACTCGCGACTTAAAGACATATGAAGCCTGACCAGCATATTAACCTTGTACGTAATTGCTGCTGATGTTTTCAATTACCCCAAAGCAGAATTCACCTGTTATCCATCTGACAATGGACAGCCTGATTTAGATTTGTGTATAGGAGCAAGTCTCTAAAGACTCTAGATGCCATCAAGGGATATTTCCTGGAGCTGCTCCACTGACAATGACTAGGAAACTGACTTTGCATATAGTACCCTAGGGTGATTTTCAACACACAAACGTATACACTCACACACACACACGCACACATCATTAACAGGCATGCGCTCGCACACAGACACAGAGTTCTCGTTTGTGTGAGAAGCTCAAACATTCCTTAAACAGTCCTCTGAAACAGAACCCCTGGGATTAATATAGCTTTACTGCCTTCTGCAGGAAGTAAATACTAACATGAAAATGAAATAAAAGTGTAAAATATGAAACATGAACAGTAGGCATGCCGAGGTACAACCACTGCATACAAGTAATGAAAGTGCAAGGCTAACACTGTTGATGACTATTAAACAATTAAAATATTAACCATATTATGGTCACTGTGGCCGTGGCACTGGGTCAAATCAACCAAAAATAACCATGCCTGATTCTATAGTGGTTTTGCCTTGTATTCCCTGACTCTCTAGTGCAAGTCAATGGGGCTGGAAACATACACCTTGAAACATCATATTTAAGCCCTTCTGTATAATTATCTACGTTGTGAAACAATTTGTATATAAACAGTGTGGAGGGTGCTGCATGCGATCTTTCAGGAAAACCTAATGACCTCCTGGTAATAATATGTCATTCAACAAAACTGTTGTGAGTGCTTTTGGATGGACATTTACAGTTCATTGTGAACGAGACTTCTTAAAAGCCTGAACTGTCCCTTTAATTTCACAGAAACGGGACTCTTGACATGACAAGAAAAAGCCTTCGCAGCCAGATAACGTGATTATAAGATTAAACAACGACTTTTTCTTCACAGTGCAGAGAAGCCAGCTTGGACCGGCCAGTTGCGGTAATTGTTAACTGCCTCTAGGGTCAAGGTATGTTTGAGGGGTGGGAGTTGATGTGACTGATTTAGGGAAAGAGAGTAATAGTAGAAGACCTGAAGTCAACACCATGACCCCTGCAAGCAATACACCATAACAAATATACATTTGAGGGGGGGGCAAATTCTGATGCCAACTCCCACTCTAGGTCCTCCGAATTGCTCTGTCATCAACACACATACATGCACGCACATTCAAGCTCAGATGTGTGCACACATGAGCACACTTGTGGACACATCGGCTCAGAAACACACACACAAACAGTCATACCCTGGTCCCTGAGGCCCACGGGTGCGCTAGGTCAAACTAATCTGCCATAGTCCATGATGTTTAACACACATGGGTGAGAACGCCAGGCAGAGGGAAGAGAGAGGAAATGGCAAAACATACAATATCTGGGTGGAAGTTACCTATTTGTTACCTATTTTGGTACAATATCCCTAGCTGGTTGAGTGTTTATCATTTATTTCCGGCACATGTATAATCATGCAAATATGTGTGTGTGTGTGTGTGTGCTTGTGCATGTCTCCATGCTTGATGCATAGTATTTGTGTGGACCATCTTTGTGTGCGTGTGTGAGCGTTTAACTCAGATGCTGAAAGTCAGAGAGAGTGTAAAGTGAGTGTGCCTGGCATATCTCCATTCTAGGGATAATTGTATCATAAATTCACAAGCTGCTGAAGGACGGGCATGGCTGGCATTCACACCTCACCGCTCGCTTTCCCTCAGGCACAGGGCAGCATTGTGCGTGTCAGATAGGACACTATTAATAAACCAACAACACCATCTATTTGTAGGGAAAAAATGAACGGAGAGACAAATGGGAAATACTTTTCCATGTATAGAGAAAAATTATGATCTATGCTGCTGCTCGTGTAGCCTATGGTTTTAGTCCTTTCAGAGTACGTCTACTTCATTGACACATAAAGATATATTACAAAGTTCTGTTTAGCCATGCCTGGACCCATGACTCTGTATCAAGCCTTCTTTCCCAGTGTGACTTACATATATGTGTGTGTGTGTGTGAGGGTTTCTTGTTCCCCCTTCTCCCCTTCTCCCCTGTCTCCTATCTCATGTTAAGTCCTACACACTAGCACACACACACACAGCATGGGATGTGGGTAAATATGTAGCGCTGGGAAAAAGATTGTTTATTACATTGGTTTTATTACACAGCGAAAGGTCAGCTTTTTTTCTGAATAGACTCATGCATCATTATGATGTCAAGGTACGGGGGGGGGCGTCATCAGTGATCATCGTGTAGGTTCTGCGATGAGGTGATAAAAGATACACAGAACGTGGTACAGGTCCAGGCCCAGGGAACAGCCCTGCTCCACTCTCCACACCGACCCCCCCTGTGAGAAGTTCCCGGTTCCCAGGACCCGGTGTGTACGTTGGGGGGCAATAACTCACTTGGTCCTCTGACTTCCTCTTTCGGCCTTCTGCGTTTTATGACCCTCTCCTCTGCCATACAGCTGCTATCTCCACGGCTTCCCCTCATTGCCATTACAGGAGGCTGCGAGATGACGACAAACTTCCCTTGTTGTGGTGCACATCTTACTGTAACCCCCACATCGACCAATGTAGTGCAGTGGGCAACCAACTCCTTTCAAAGCCTTGTTCTTTCAAAGGTATGGGGGAAACGATTAGTTAAAACACCGTTAGCTTGAGGAAAGCTGCCTTTGAATTCAACACCAGGCTGTCTGGTTTAGATTGACAGTTTGAGTAAAGGATTATTTGAGCCTCGGTTGAAACTGTTTCTGGGTTTTTCGTGTCTCATCCTGTCTAGAGAGCGAGGCTCCTATAAAAGACTCGACCCTCTGTGGAGTAGACAGCGGTGTCAGGGTCCGTCCCCCTGCACACCCACACAGTTGTTCCCCACAATGTGCCCTCCCATTAACGATATACACTATCTGTGAAGTCATGTGGGCAAGGGAGGGAGGAAATAACGAATTTGCAACAGAGCGCGCGTCATGTCTTTGTGTTTGTTTCAGAGATGGTTAACAACTACGATCTCGTGACGTGGTTGGTCTGCCAATAGAGTGACCGAAAACCTCCCACTGACCACTTTAGCTGTACGATAGCGGGTTGATTTGGCCCGCTGGAGAGCTAAGGGGCGTGACAGGTCGCCGAGTTTGCGCTCCAGTGCGGTGAGTGTGACTCAGAGGCCAGGTCAAGGTCATGCCGTCTCAATGTCCCGTTTCTTTAAGGTTGCACAAGAGTGCGGGCGGATGGTCTTGTGGTTGTGTGTGCAGAGTTTTTGACGGGACATTTGATCAAGATAGGTTCATGTAAAAAAAAGAAGAAATGTATAGAAGGTACAGCATCCTTATTGTGTGTACTTTATGGTGTGTTTAGTGCGTGTGCAGTATTCCTGACCCCTGATCACATAAAGTATTTTAATCCAATCAGCCTCGTTTTCACATGACTGTCACGCACTCCCCGTTGCCATGGTAACCTGCGGAGGAAGGAGGGAGAGAGGGACAAGAGTAAAAGAGTGGTAAGTTGTCTCTTTTTAAAAAAATCACTTTGACACACACACACACACACACACACAAAATCACACACAAGGGTTCTACACATGACCCATTATTATGCGGTGCTGGACCTTCCCTTCCTTCTTTTGGAGACACACAGTAGGAGATATCTGTGTCTGTGGCAGAGTTGACAAAGATACAAAACCTAATTTTGAGGAAACTCTACCCACACGTCTTTTGACAGGCTTAATTTAAGAATCTGTGGAGAGGAAGACAGTGTGAGTTCAGAGGAAAAGACTGACTGTGGACAGAGAGACAGAGGTGGGAACTTACCAACAATATATAGTTAAAAGTGATGATTATACACAACATGCAGTTCATTATTTTGTGTCGTCTCTGAAGCTTTCAGGGGGCGCAACAAACAGCATCAGTGTCCTACAGACGCCTTCAATCTCCGGAGAGTCAACTTTTCAGAACGTGAGTGAAACTGGATGATTTTCCAATTGTCATATTTTACCATGTATTTTCAATGGTTCCGTTTAGTCCCAGGATCCTGAAACATTTTCTGTACGAAAGGGATAGTGCCAGTGCCAATGGTTTATAACAAAAGTAAAAATTGGAAATTGGAGGTAATTAAATCATGAATAAATACTGTAGCATAAATGCAAACATATATATTAGAGCCTATATGTTTTTGCAGAACTGGAAAGAGTATGGCACACTAACAACCTGACAGTGGGTTTAAGTGTAGCCAACTTCTCCGTGGTGATGTAAAGAGTAAGTTGATAGACTTGATAACATAGAAGATACCATTGTCCAGGTTGTGCATTTGCTGCTGGTGATATAGCACTGTGAACAGATAAGACGGCAAGACGACCACGATATCTCAGAGATATAATGGCTCGTGCAGTTAATCAAGTGTCGCACAGAACGCTGGTTTGGTTCCAAAGTTCCAAAGAAAGTCAGTCTTCACCACAAACACACAAAGGCCCACTTCCCTTGAGAGGTGAAAAGGTTAGCCTGTGCCCTGTGGTTTCACTCTGGCATGCTACACTCTGCTGCTTCTCATTTTTGCTCTGCCATTTCCTGAATCAGATTGCTACTCTGTCAGCTTATAGTTATAGTAATTACATTCCCCGTTATGTGCCAGAAGCCTACATCTGAGCCTGTCTTTATAATTTGATCTATTCATTTTTTTACCCGAGAAGCTGTAGCCAATTTTTTTTTTTTTCCCATCTTTTAAAATTAACCTATGATTTGGAGCTCAGCAAACGGGAGGCAGCAGTCAGCAGCAGTTGTTGAAGTCAAGGAGTTTTGTGAGCCTCACTTTACAACAGCATCACTGTAAGAATGAGGAAAGCATTCTACCTGCTGGTCAACAGTGGTATGGTCAGATTCGATTAATGGTGGAACATGCCAACTAGTGTTGGGGTCAAGTCAGTACAGTTAAGGAAGTAAGTTCATATGTTCAGTAATGTTTCAAAAATAAAAAACAATAGTACTGCAAGTAAGACCAACAGCCTGCTACCTAGAGAGTCGCCGTAACCCATTTCCCCTTAAATCGTTTGTAGGTCTGGAAGAATAATGTAAAGATACCTGGGACTGATCCCCCCGTCATTGAGTTGCCTACTTGGTATTTGGGGGTGACTAAGACGTTTGTTTTCATGTTATACGAGTTATTTCCTGGAAGTGTTTTGCAGAATTGCATTAATTTGCAGGGCAGTATATGGGAAAACCTGGTTTAGAGTTGACAAAAGACATTTGTTAAAGTCACACTGTGTTGAAATTACATCAAAAGTATGAATTTGACCAAGTTTGAACTGAATTTCTACCTCATCCTCAGATAAGCTACTTTGGACTCAAGGTAGACCTTCCTAACGGGTGGTAAGGATAAACATGTGCATTTCAAAGGTCCAAAAATAGTAGCCTAATAGAGACCAAAAATATATATATAATAAATTGCAGCACTGTATGTGCATTCTGTATGGAGTGGGAACGGAACCCCTTTTTGATGTAAGCATCATGCTTTGCCAGTTGAGGAACATAACATGAACATCATCAGTTGAAATCAAGGTCCTCTGACAGAACAGACACATTCGTGTGCAAATCATTTTATTCATAGATAGCAAAGAGAACAGAAAATGAGAGGATCTCCTGTCCAGCCATAAGCAGAGGCCGGCTACCTACAACACATGAAACTCATTATCAGCCTTCATTAACTTTGAAATGGAGTCTACACTTGTGTAAACCTTATACAAAATAAAAGGACCCCATCAGACATCAACTCTTTTTTATGTGTGCAGAAAGCTGCTGGTCCACACAGTCATATATATATATATATAGTCATTATAGGGTCATAAACATCACATAACAGCTAAATACATCTCTGGCAAATCAGACTAGTAGGCAAGACTGTTTGCAAGGCCTTCCATACATTTAAAAAATAGCAGTGGTACACTTAAATTAGTTGTCCATGTTGTAGTTGAGCCAATTAAATTGCCTAAGGATTAAATGTCTAGCACACTTCCATGTTTTTCAAATATTTGTAACCATAGTACCGGTACATATTTTGTCCAGGTCCACCACCAAGCCCCCATGACTACAGGTATAATAGTTGTGTTAATGAACGCCGAAGCCCTTTTGATGTTCTCAGTGTAAATAATTTGATGTTGTTCTTACTTCTTCTCTGTATTGCTGGACAGTATGTGTGATTTAATCAGCAAGGTTAGGGCTGTTATCATACAATTTTGGTAACACTTTTTCACTCACTCACTCACTCACTGGTAACTACTAGAGCACTACCGTGTAATTGTTAATAATAAAACTCGGCATTCATAACATTGTTTATCGTCGTCAGATCACAGATCCATGGACTGATGGGAACAAAATGGCCGGTAGCGTGTGTCTAAATTCAAAAGTCTTACTAAGAGCAGGGATCCTGTTTTTAGTCAAAGGTGACAGCTTTTCTTAGTGTCTGCAGACTCTGTACAGCTAATTTTCTACTTCAATCCCGCCTTCCTCTTCTTCTCTTTATCTCTCAGAGCCACCAGAAACGTACATAGACAATGAGCATGATGAAAAAGACACCACCGGCTGCCAGCTTGGCATAGGTGGAGCGGGTGTTCAGGTACTTGGCATCGCTCCTATACTTCTTAGACAGGCTGGACAAGTTACTGGCCTTGGAGTCCAGTGCTGTGGGGAAGAGGAGACCAGGGTAAAGAGGACAGTAGGTCAAAAGGAGGAAGGAAGGACAAATAAGGACAAACAGTCTCATTGAATATAATATAATGTTGTTGTGTCTTCCTCTGTCTTAGTCTCTGCACTCAGTGTGAAATAGAGAAGTGTCTCCGGCTTTCATTATTCATTGTGAGACAGGCACACTGCGCATCAGTTCGACCTCAATAGACTTCAACGGGTCAGAGATAACATCGACATACCAGAGAGAGCCTCCCCTCTCTGCAGCACCTCCTCTATGTTAGCCACCATGATCCTCTGCACATCCTGGAGCTCTGTGTTGATGTTGCCCAGATTCCTTCTGGCTCGGCTGTCGATGTACGACTTCTTGGTCTTCTGGATGTACGTGTCTGGTGAGGGAGAGAGAGACAAATGGGAGATACGTGGGCAGTTAAAAAGGAACCCCTGTAGCCTGTTCTGAAAACATTTCACTGCCAAATTAGCTGAAATAAGGTCCGTCTGCACTTTGTTCTACAGTCCTGGCAGGCTGTGTTATACCTGCATATTTGATCATTCTCCTTGCCTGTTGGCTTTTAATGTGCAACTTGATAGTCTACTGGAAAGATTTCCTTACAGTTTGCAAGGACTTGAGCCTGAGAAATCACAAAACAGTTTTTTTTACCGGTGCATTTCCCCCCCGGCATAATATGTTGTCACAACTAATTATACAACATATTAATCAGTAAATCTTAAAGGTAGCATTCAAAAAAGAAGCTAAATATGTTGTTGACTTCAACCCAAGCTCCAGCCTTCCCCATCCCTCTTCATCCTCTCCTTGCTCTCTTTCTCCCTTACCAAATTCAATGAAGGAATAAGGCCGGGACACTGTGGGGACCTTCTTTCCATACTGCTCGTGAAACTCTGCCTGCAGGTCCTCTAGATAAGCAAAGGCCAGCTTCTTGGGAAATCCGGCTTCACACAGCACAAGGTAGCACACGCCTTTCTCTATAAAATAGCTGGGGAGAGAACCATGAGTGTGACTGGAATTAAAACACATACAAAAGTTGCTATGATAACATGGTCAAAGCAGACCGACGTCTCAGCTTCATTGTTACGCAATTGCTGGAACCATTACTCAAATTAACAAATTCAGACTACTTCCCAAAACTGGTGCTCTGGGAGAGAAGTGGTGAAGTGATCTTTTGAGGTGTGCCCACGAGTTTGTACTCACTGAAAGGCCATGGAGCCGGCCTCTAAAGTGCAGCGTGTGGGACTCTGTTCATTGAGTTTCCTGAAGAGCTGCTTAGCTTGACTCTGGTACTGCTGAAAGTCCTGGCCCAACTGAACACACAACAAACCAACACCGGTTACCACACACACAACTCACTCACATCTCACGCAGCAGCTATACTGTTGTGTCAGGGCAATAAAAATTAGCTTAGGGCAAGACATTTACTTTTCCATGCACCTGCCAACAGTGCATCCCAGAATTCACTGGCCACTTTCACTATTTCACCAGTAGAATATAAATAAATGACAAAATTGAAGTTTGGTGACCTGCTTAAGTGACTGAGGAGCTAGACAGATATCGCACCCGCAGTCTAAATTTAACAGCATTTGCCTTGATGGTGTTCATTTCCTGCCCTGCACAGTGTGTAATAGGTTAATACTGTGATGAATGAAGGACTGACAGACTCAGCAATGTGATGACACATCTGGGATTCAAGGCAAAGTTCACCGTGTTTCAAAACAGGGACGAAAGTAACAGCTGTTGCAGGCAGCAACCCTGATCCCTTAAAATGGTCACATTGCCTGAGCCTCACTTTAAAGCAACACCGGTGCATCACAGAAACACATGTATGATGTTTAAGCACAGAGCAAAGTGCGGTGCAGAGACGAAACAAACCTTTTCACTTCCCTTTGTGAGAGCAAGCAAGAGAGCGAGGGAAACATGTTAGAGTCCTGTCAGCAACTCACACTGGAATATGATACAGCAGCTCAACACGTCACAATCAGGCGGCCCAACACACTGCCGAGAGCCATCGTGATTAGGAATCAATAACTTCAAAGGGAATGCCACCCATTTTAAGAATTCTTTATTCCTGTTCCCCGGGACAGTTCAGCCACCACTCTTTCCTAAAGCTAGAAATCATAGAGAAAATGAATGAATTGAATTCGCTTGCAATGTAAAATCATGGGCTGCTCCATGGACATGGAATGGGGCACCGACTTAGTGGCGCCATATGACACTAAGTTGAGTTGTCACATGAAAATGACGTTTAAATTCAAGCACTGCCAACAGGTATGAACCAGAATTTAAACGTCACTTGGGTGCAAGTATGGGTCAATAAAGTCAGCGTCCCATTCATTGTCTATGGAGCAGTGACAGATCTTACGTCCCAGTGAAAAAACCCACATATGTGACGTCTTAAAACGGACGGCACTCCCCTTTAAGCACGTACAGGAACGAGTCGGTCGCTTTAGCCACATAAAAGACTGCGACTGTGTACAATAAAACAGGTATTGCGGCACGCATGCACCTATCACCCAATCACCTCTTCCACTACAACGTCGGATCGAGTTTCATGCAATGGATGGATGGCCACGTCCTGGCCTCTTCAGAGAGCCACATCTGGAGGCAAGCCATCTAGTGAGTTTGGGAGAGACAGCCGGCCAGCTAGCTAGTTAGCTAGCTAACAGCTCTAAGTTAGCATTAGTATGTGTAATATAACGTTATACTGCAGGCCTATACTGGGAACAGCAGTCGGCTAGAGACCGCAGCGGCCACGTAGCTAGTGTGGCAGTATCGAGGTGTTGCCGACACCGTTAGTGGGTCAACATCCACCCAGAACACAAACATGACAGCAAGTGCAGTAAAGGTAAAGGTAAAAGGGCTGGAATGACAACCTGCTCGTCTTCCTGCATCGAAGCGGCCAGCGGCAGTCCGTCTGCCAACCGGGCGATCATAGTCAGCAGCACCATGACGAAACCTGTTTTCCCCCCAGTGCCAACGAAAGCTACAGGTAATGCCGAGGAGTGTTTGACAGGCTGTAAATGGACAACACCACAGTGCTGACGCGATGAGCTGGCCGGAAACGGTAGTGCTTCGTGTGTCCCAGCTAAATCATACCGAGCTCCTTTGCGGAACCGAACTGACGTTCCGTGTCATTTCTCCCCTAAATAAAAAAAATCCCTATCATATTTCTATAAGGAATAATACAATCAATAAAAACCACTGCCATATTTCTATAAGGAATAATACCATCAATACAAATCACTATCATATTTCTATAAGGAATAATAAAATCAATAAAAATCACTATCATATTTCTAATACATTTCAATACAAATCGAATCTGTTTCGGTTTTCTATTTTGGCAAACATTTTCTCCACTGACTTATTCATGATTTACAACTTGAAATGTAAACAAGCAAAGACAGATTAATTGTGTTTATTCAAGACAAGCTCAGTAAATATTTCAACGTAAATAGTTATCGACAAAACTGACTTCAAGGAGAAATGGAAAAGGAACAGCTTAAAGCCAAGCCCAGTTTAGTCAATTGTTCTCCAAGAATATCTACATTTGCCAAGCACACCAAGAAGCCTCAAATTTGGAAATGGTTCTTCCATATACTGTGGAATATCATATAATATGAAGTTGTTCATGGTGTCAAGATAACAGCCAGGGTAACTGTGTAAATCATTAGCCCAGACTGATTTACAATATCCCTTAATCAAATGACAACCTGTGATTCTCACTATCAAAGCAATATGTTGTGTTTTTATTGTGAATATAACGCCGTCAGGCCGAGGTGACGCAACCTATCTCCTCCTCCTCTCCTTATTGTACAGATTGTTGTCATTCCTGTGCTTTCTTCCCTTGATGGTTCGTGCAGTGATGCCAGAAATGTCCTGGAACAACAGACGAGCAGACGGGGGGCCAGTGGGCTTTTCTGATAGTTGTAGGTCTACGCAGCAGGCAGCAGGGGGCACCATTGTTCAACATGAGGGCAGGACTCAGCGAGGAAGTAATCAGCTGGAGCACTGAGAAATGGACAGCTGGCATTACTTTGGAGAGAATTGTCTGGAACACACACACACACACACACACACACACACACACACACACACACACACAGTGATTGCCTTGCAGCTAAAGCCCATGCTACAGTCGCTCTTAAGAGTGGGTGCTCCAAAATAATAAAGTGTGTGTCTGTGTGTGATGCAGAGAGAAAGAGAGAGATGCTGTCCAGACACACTGACACAGTTCACCAGACTACTGTGATAGGAGAGAGATTCAGGCAGTGTGTCCACAGGCAGTCCAGGCCACAGCCCTCACATGGCAGACCACACCCAGGGCCACTGTGGGGGCCTGTCTGCTGCCCTGGGGGTCTATATCGACAACAAACCGGTCTGGGTCAGCGACACAGAGGCACTGTGCAGCAGAGGGCAGAGCAGGCTGTTCTTCTTAAGGACGCTCTGGATTTTCAGTGAATGTAACAGACTCCCCTGCCTGGGGGAGAAGGAGGGGGTAGGATGTGGACTGAACTGAACTCCATCGTAAAACACCTCCCACTCCCTCTATGGTGAGATGATGCAGCTACGCAGCCCTCATCATGCCTCATCCCCCCAAGGTGCAACACGGAGCGCATCAGGTGTTCCATCAGACTGTACACTGCGTCCTGCTCCACCGGCCTGAAGCAGTTTGCCTGCCTGCACTGTTTGTACGAACTATACAAATATCCTGGAGGACCTTTGCATTCTTGCACAAATTACACGTTTCACTATCTATATAACAGGACATATGTCACACATATACCATGTTGGTACATTCTCTGCATATGAGTCGGTACATATCTCTAGACACTTTCTTCTATACATACGATATGATAGGGATCATGAGTACAGATGTCAATGCGCACATTGTCCCTTAGAGTTTTTGATGATGCACATACCCAAATCTTAATACTGATACTGATACTAATACTGATACTGATATTCATACTAATACTGATACTAATACTGATACTGATATTCATACTAATACTGATACTAATTGGATACTGATATTTATACTTTAACTACTACTACTAATTATTATTATTATTATTACAATAATAATCACTATTTGCATAGAGCTTTTACCACATTTAATAAGTTAAGTTGGCATAGCAGTGGGCATTAGTAGAAAATAGGAATGTGGACTCATTTTTAGCTACTACATATTTTCCTCCATGTAACAGTTGATTTAAAAAAAAAAACAGACAGACTTTTGACTGTGGGACCTTTGGTGGACTCACTGTAGCCAAACAGCTCCATCATGAGTCCCTCAGGACACACACTCCTCCCCCAGGGACACTGTTAGCTCAGAACAACCTCAGGTTAAGGCTGCTGTAAGACACACACACACACACACAATACACACTGCACTGTTCCATTTGGCTCTTTTCTGCGCCCTCTCCCACTTTCATTCCCTATCTGTTTCCCCAGTCATCTGCCTTGTTTTGTCCCCATCTATCAGATTGATAATTTTATTATCAACTAAAATAATGCTCACACTAATTCATTTACATGTTAACGTATCTACACTGTAGCCTCTCGTACCTCTGTCAGAGGAAAGTGAACGGCCCAGAGTGAGGAATAAGCCACTGATGAATGTGTACTATGGAAAAGATCGTGGATATAGAAGTGAAGGAGTGGAAGGGAAGAGGAGGAGGAAGAGTGAATACAGAGCAACCAAGTAAGTAAACACCACAACCACATGAGACACTCACTGGAAAGGACAAAGCTGCACTATCTCCTTGAAGCCAATACACACACACACACACAAAACATTGCATCTTGCACAAGGATGAGATCATTTGGCCATGTGATTTGAAAACGTTTCAGGAACAGAGCTGAGAGCTGAGAGACATCAGTTCGTCAATGAATCAGTAAATGGATCAGCACATTTATTCATAAGTCAGCAATTTGTTGTTACTAGTACAAAGTTGGATTATTCATAATGTATTTCCCTTTTTTCTGTAACAACTGAAGGATTCTCACACAAAAGGTGGTTTTACACATTACAAGATATCAAGATAACACTGTTGATCTATGACAGTTCACAGCTTTTGTAGCAATAAAAACCAACATTGCTACATTTCCCTGGGCAATGTGGTGCTAACTGCACACTTTATGGAACGATATCAACATTATCAGCTAAAAACTTTTGTTACAACATAAGACTTTTCCCCAGCAGTGACAAGATTACATCTTTAGTTCGGAAATGCCCATAGAAATAACAATAATAGCTTATTCAACCGATAACATAACTTTGTGATTCTTGACATTTTGCCCTACGCTACTCAAATGTTATTGCTTTTTTCCCCAATGGAAAATATACTGGTATGTTCCAGTACATTCAAAAGGCACAACATATAATTTTAGTCTATGTATCATCCCTGCTTTTGCTTGTACAGATTAATAATGTGTTTTACTTCAAATGTAGCTAAATTGTAGCCTACTATTAACTGTTTTTTAATGCAAGACTGGTCCAATACAAATATACCATTCGGTTTGAGAAATGGAAGTTACGTGTGTTTACTTCCCCTCTGCAACAGCAAGTTTGGGGCAAAACTGCTCGTTCAGAGGTATGAACTGTGTTTTTCTGGTACGCTACACATACACACCAAACCAATTGAGGGTATTCGCACTGCAGCACAGAACTGGACCCATGAAGCATGAACAACAGGACCTAATTGGGCTGTAAAAGTCAGGTAGAGTTCAGCAATCTAGTATGAACATGGTATCATTGGTCAGGGAAAATGCTGTGGTATTTCTGTGCGATGGACAGAACGCGGGGAAGAGGACATGGCAGCAAAGGGAGTCGAGGGGGACCCAGACACAGTCCTGACACCTCACTCATCAGCTGCTTGTTGACTCCCAGGTCGAACCCTGTAAATAACATCAGAACAACAGAAATTACAACAGGCCAAAACTTCTAAATCACCATGGCCTCCTACAATTACCAAAAGAGCCACCGAGGTAGAGAGAGACAGCTAGTCAACTAGAGACCACTACTAAGTCAGATGTACTTTGGTAGAAAACACCATGACACTACAATCACTCACCTAGTTTCACGGCATGACAGAGAAGCTCTTGCACCTTGAACTGCTCACGGAAATTAGATAAAGATGTCAGCAAGCAGAATGGATGCAAAATATCAACAGAACTCGAGAGCTACAGCAGGGGGAAATGTACAGTACCTGTATTGTCCTGGCTTGGGGGAGGTCCCCTTTCTCAAATGCTGATATGAGCTGGTTGACAGGGCATCCTACATAGTTATATGTGCTGAGGGCAGAGAAATGAATGACGACAATTTAAAGAGAGACTGAAAGGGGAAAATGCAGTATAGTATATGTACTGTATATATAATAGAGAGGACACACTGACCTGCCAACTGCCCCGTGGGCTCCCATGGCCAGAGCTGCCAGCAGTTGCTATGACAAGATGAAAGAACCAGGTCAGAGTCACAACTATTCATCCAGGACAAACAGAGAATAGAAGAAGAAAACAAGGAGAAAGAAACAAGAGCAAAACCGATGGAGGGGAAGAAAACAAAGCTGACCTCGTCGACGCCGTATAGGACTGACCAGTGAGGTCGACTGTAGCTGACACACAGGCCGAAGTCCATCAGGTCGCTCCCGCTGAACTTCACACCCCTGAAGGAAGGGATGAGCGTCTCAATATCTTCCAACACATCTCTCGCTGGCACTGGAGAGAAGACAAAAAGACCATCTGAAATGTAATAACTGGATAATGGCATTCACCACGATTAGAGAGTCCCTCAAGGTCTAAATGGCGAACGACTGGCGCATAGCGGCATTTGCTATAGCTGATAGATGTCCTCATTGTCACAACAGTCGTGCCAAATATCCCCATGGAGAAATACAGAAGCTCTTACAATGGCATCCTATCAAAGGACGCAAATGCTTATATATAATCGCCCCGAGACATAACACGAGTGATGATTATGGGGTGATTATATATTTATCATATCCATCACCACTTGGACCATATTTTATAGGAATTTGTTTTATTTGACCGAAAACAAGTTGGGACTATGTGCGCGCATTAATCGTGAAAGAAGTCCCAATCGGAAGTTGTTTCGCCTTAGTGTGACGTCACATCTATGTGATTACAAGGCTGCGTATGTGATAATTACAATAATAAAATGTATCAAATCAATGGCACTAACCATTAACACCGGTGACAGCTGGAATATGATAATAGTAGAAGGGCAGAGTTGGGGCAACTGAAGCCACTTCCTGGAGGAATGTCCTCAAGGCCTCTGAGTTTGGGAGAGAGGAAAGAAATGAGGAAAACGTACCCTGCGTAAACATAACATTTGGGTGTTTTTTTGTTTGTGCTGATATGTGAATGAAATGTGAAATTGGATGATAAGTAATTATCTACATGTCATCGGTGTGCATAAACCCTCTTTATCATCACATACCTGCAGTGCTGGGTTTGAAGAAGGATGGTGCAATGACCGCTATCCCGTCAACCCCTACTTGTGCTGCATGGCGAGCCTAAATGATAGTTATCAAACCGTGATTTCATTATTTTGATCTGAAAAGGATTTAGATTACTTTTTTGATTTTGTAGTTTAGGAGAGTCATAGAAGTGTAGTAGTGACCGTTAAAGGAAAAACTCCACCCTAAACGCTAACTGTTAAAAACAGCTATCATTGGTGCACATTGCATTTCTAGTTCTGTTGTTTGGTGGTGTATTTTTCTTATTCCTGCGGATAAATGGCTCAGCGTGGATGACGTGACATGCAGACATGTTGTATTTGAGTACAGGGTGCGGTGCGGCTCTCACACTTTCTCAACCGGAAAAACTTGTTATCTAGTTATGACCACTAATTACATGTACTACATGTACTGAATGGAACAAGTACAGGCCCATTCTGTCTCTGGTGGTTGTCAAAAGTCATTCTGAGAAACGTGGGAAATTACTAACTGAAGTAGAAGTAGACGAGGCAGGTTGAGGGAAGAGGGTACACCTTAAAAGTCAATTACAACACTTCATCTCAAAAGAACTCCTGGAACACACTGAACATCACAGATTGATGATGTATAAGAGTGTAAGAGTATCCGAGGGAGGAATTTTCTTTGAACGTAGGCGCAAATGCAATCCTGTGGAAGTGAAAATTACCATATTCTCCTAATGAAATAACAGTAACAGTGATCACTAAAACATTGACAGAATTTTGATTTGCAAGTAAAATTACTATGATAGCATATGATCACATCGTTAGTATTTTTGGACCGAAAACAACTGAGGAGCAGTTTGAAATGTAGATAAGCTACAGTTGAAGCAACGGGTTCTGTTGTCAGTCACATGTTTTGTTCAAAGTGTCAGTGACGATTCGGGTATTATCAATCTAAACAATGTAGATAATGGATATGAGTGAAGTCCCATTGTGTGGTGAATGAGTAAATCCTTACAAAGATTGCATGTAGCAGTTAAGAGTCGTGTAGTAGAGTAGGGCTGCGGTGTTGACGTCCCTAGCATGTTGACAGGTAGGAATGGGAATCATACACGTGCTGTGAATGCAGCGACTCACCAGTTCCTGGGAATCTTTCAGACTCATGCAGCCCACATGCACAATCACCTGCTCCAACCTGCAGAGACAACACTGATATCAACCGCTCAACTGTTCATATAGACACGTTCCCATGCAAGGACCCTATCTGATGACTTACTTGCCCTTGGCTTTCTGACACCACTCCTCTGCCAGTGCCTTCCTCTCCTCCACACTGAGCGACATGCCCTCTCCAGTGGTGCCGTTCACTGTGCAGAGGAAAGAGGGATCACGAACAGGGAAGAGTAGAGCATGAACTTGGATGATGTATTGAGATTGGAGAGACTGTTTGCCAAGGAAATGAAATAACGAATCAGGGTCAAGTTTGGCATAATCTTTATAGCACGTGACTTTATGGCATAGGGTGTAGGGAACGTTGATCAGCCTCGATCAAACAAGAGGGAGGACAAAGTTTAGATCTTTATTGTGTCTATCTTTCCTCTGTCTTTCTGTCATGAGGACAATTCGTGAAAATAGGGACAGTTAGATAGCAAGCGGAGCCGGAGACGACGCAATATGTTCCATCAACAGCTCTTTTACCATCAAGGCCAGTTAACATTGAGTTAACTGGAGAGCAACACATAAACCATGAGTGCAAAACATCTATTAAAACAAAAGCTAAACATGTCATACCACGGTTGATCTAGGTGAGAACACAGACAATGACAAACGTCATGGAAAGAATCCACCTGTAAACTCACCGAATATGTTATTTACATCTTGTTTCTTTGTCAAGTAGTCAATGTAAGGTCCGATCACTGAAAGGTTGATTTCGCTGGTTTGGGAAACCATGTAAAAAGAGAACAATAACAATTGTATGGCAACCCAATTCTGTGAGAGTGCATGATGGCCACAGTTTTCAGATATCTCATTCCTCAGCGTTCAACCTAATGTCACAGGGTAGGTACATGCACACGCTCATACACCAAAAACATCATGTAGTTCTGGAGCAATGGAATGCACGGGGAAACAGGAACTGTATTACTCACCCTTGTGGAGTAAATGGGGTAAAGGTGGCTGCAACAAGACCTGTCAGCTTTTTACCAACAGCAGGAGCCATGAC
>OMOT01004189.1:7373-37806 GCA_900312575.1 Acanthochaenus luetkenii
TTTTATTTTTTATATACATATATATATATATATATATATATATATATATGTCGTTTTTAATGGGGTGTTTTACCTTACAAAAGACAGCAGATAAACAAGAACACAAACAGCTCAGACAAATCTGAATAAACACAATTAACACTCATTACTGTCTCACAAAAGGGGATGAGAGACGGAAAAATAAGGCAGATGATGCATGTGACATGGCACCTATTACACATAAATATGCAGATTTACAAAGCAGTCTGATTAATGAAGTTGTGCACAAACGGACGTGTAAAGGTAAGCCTGAGATTCAAGGGGGGAAAGGGACAATGCACAGATGTCCTAATCCTGTGTCGAAGTTGGCGTTGGCAACATCACTTCTGCTGAGAACATATCTGATGTAGAGTGTAGCATGGAGGTGAGAAATTATAATGGAATCGATTCCGTAATTATTTTATGCCAGTTTACCTTGGCTGGTGGCTTCTCACTAATTCAGGATATCCAATTATTTTTCTCCCTTTTTCTTCCTTCCTTGCAAAAGTCGGTCAAATCTATAACCTTTTGTGATACTTATCAAGGAACTTTCTGTCAGGGAGGCGAAGAACACAGCAGAGAGGAAATGCATTAAACTCCACACCAAATATCACACTCCGTTCCTGCACTATGCCCAAACGGCAATGCTCTATTTTAAAACATGACCACATGCAATGATGATTAATTCTGTCTGTTAAGTCTTACATTTTGGGCATAGAGGGGATCCACTGGCATCCATTTTATGTCGAAGGCTGGGGGAAATGTGCAATCAAATTAACTGAGCTGATTACAAACAGCGAGTCCTCCTTCATAATTTCTGCTCCCAGTTCTCTCTCCTATACCTATTTAGTGGCCTGTGCATTTATAGTACAATTAGATTGTAGTATTCTATAGAAAAGGCCAACTAAACCTCTTTTGCATCCAAATAAGAGTGTTTTCGGTACAGTATGTTATACTCTGCAGTGCCAATACATAAAGCAGATAATCCACATCATGACACAATACATACATAACATAATACATATAACCATATACAATAGGTGCATGGTGATGCCTGCCAGTAGTATGTGAGGAGGGGGCTAGAGGGAAGACTTCAGAGTCCTGATAGCTAAGGGGAAAAAGCTGTTTAGTCCTATGACAACGACCTGTAGCACCTCCCTGGGGGAAGGAGGTGGAAGAGGTGGTGAGCAGGATATGAGGGGTCGGAGATTATCTTATTTGCTCGCTTTACAGTGTGGTGAGTATGTAGAGACTCAACTGAGTGGCGTGGAATTGCCTATGATTTTGGATGCATTACATTACATTGTATTACGGCATTTAACAGACGCTTTTGTCCGACTTACAATGAGTTGCCTTCTGCCCGATGCATGCTGGGATAGGCTCCAGCCCCCCGTGACCCTGAATAGGAGTGAGCGGGTGTAGACGATGGATGGATGGATGGACTTACATTTTCGTCAATGCATATGGCACGGCATGGCAACCAACCAGGTAAAATTGGTAACCATTTACCAATGTTTTGTCATTTAGTCATTTACCATTCCACAGCGCAAACTGACCAGATGTCAACATATGGCTGTGTATTGTATTGTAGAACGAGCTGGGAGAACAGAGCAGCATCGACCCAGGAGGCAGACATTTTTATGAACCTCTTATGCCGCCTTTGACACGGAGGATCATGCCATTCTCAGGCATGGGGTTGATGTTAGCAGCACTTGGTTCACCTCATATCCCAGGAACAGAATATTCTCAGTCCCGTAAGGCCCAATCCTCCACATCTCCTCATCTAGCGTTTCTTATAGGGTCCTTGAAGATGTTATTTTAGATTCTCTATTATATCCTTCAGCTTGGTCGTGTCGTTCAGAATTACAGCAGTTCCTTTCACTGTTATGCAGACAGTACTCAGCTCAAACTCCATTGTGTGCCATTCAAATAACTTCAGCAACTGTCTTGATGACATTAAATATTGGATGGCCCAGCTAGCAAATCTAAATGTGTTTTATTTGGACCTCCTGATTCAGTAAAAAATATTACAAACAACTTGGGCCAGTTAGCCACTTATATTAAACCTTGTGCAAAAAGTATTGGTGTGATGTTTTTTACATTTGGCTTTTAAGTTTGAGATACAAGTCAATTCAGTGGTGAAATCCAGCTTTTTTCAGCTTAGGGCTATCTACAAAATCAAGTATTCTCTCTTATTGTAAGATCTGGAGAGAGACATCCCTGCCTTCATCTCCTCCCAGTTGAATTACTGTAACTCCTTGTACATTGGTATTCATTCGTATTCCATATCCCACCCGCTGCTAGTACAGAACGCTGCTGCTCCTAATTGGTGGCAGAAAGAAGGATCACACCTTTTTTAGCTTCTCTCTCTTTCTCACTTGCTCCCACTGTGATTCCCAATTGATTTAAAGAGTCTGTTGTTTGTTTCCGATCTTCTATGTAAATACAATAAAATATATAATGGTCAAAAGGAAATGGAGGAATAACCATCCACCTCATGGCCTTGCCGAACCTTTGCATCTGGATCATTTCCAGTCCGTGATAAACAACCAACAGCAAAACGTGATCTTCAATCACCATGAACCAAAGCCTCTGATATGTGGAGTTACGGTGAAAGCACAGGTAGGAGAGCGGCTTTGCCTCGTGAAAATGTGAATAATGAACTTTCCTCGGAACAAATGAACTGAGTGTGAAGTGTTTCCCAACCGTGGTCCCTTGAGTGCCAGGAGATTCTCGCTCAATTTAGCATGAGGGGGGAGTCGAGGGTTCCTAGCCTCTCATCAATTATCAAAGGTGCAAAGGAGCATTGTTGCATAGGAAACAATGGACACCGTATTGTGTGCCTGTGTGGTTGAAAATGTCCTAAATATGATGCTCTGGATGTTATACTACATATAGAGGATATGCGAGTGTGAATATTAAAAGGGTTTAGATGCCGGAATCTGAGACAGGCATTAAGGTAGTCTATGCTTGCCTACACATACTAAATGACTAAGCTCAACACCAGTTTTGAATGTAATTAATCACCAGGTAGAAGCTGGAGAAAACCCCATTATGCAATGCAGCCTACCTTTTTGCGAAAATGGTCCTTGAGGTGTCCTTTATCGATTTTCAGGTAGGTTGGAATCATTAGCCCGTGAACACAGAGCTTAATCATAATAACTCAATCCGTCTAGTCCAATCGCGACTGTGGCCAAAGACTATGGAGAGGTGTTTAAGCTAATTAAAATAAATGTGTGGTTGTCTGACAGAACCATTAGCAAATAGATTTAAAGGATATAGCATTGTTGTTAAAGCACAAGCAGGAACAGATACCTCAGGGGGAACGAGACCAAACGGCTCAAAGCTCAGCTCTCGGCCAAACACAAGTCTCATAGTAATCGAAATGAAGTTCTTAACGCACAAGGCAAAGAATATTTGAGGGTTATATCAGATAATGATGTCAGATCTGGCTCTTCCCATCTGACTTTGAATCCAGAGCTAACGACACTAGCCTGATTTACCCCCATTTTCCTGACAATTTCAAACCTTATTTCCACACAACCCATTTTTAGTCACATGGGTCTTAAGACTTTGGCCCAGCTCTGTGTGTGTATTCAGTAACCAGTTCAATTACAGGCCATTAATGACATAGTATTGACTGGAAATAACAATGTAACAACTTGTTATAGCATTAGAATGACTACTGAGTAACTACTGAGTAATATGCACGTTTCTGTTGTTGTTTGTGTAGACTTGGTATGGAGTACATTTGTATATCTATGTGAATATTATACATAGTCAGTATTGGCATGACTTTTCTAAAATATATATATATATATTATTGTTTCTGCACAGGTGTCGTCACTTTCTGTAAGAATGTCACTCCCCTCTGTGGAAGATAAATCAATGGAGAACGTGATATTCTTAACGAGTTTATCTTTCACCTCAAGGGCCGTTATACGTTTGCAGAAGTGTGTGGTAGTTCCACTTATCCAATACAATTAGGCTACTAGTAAAAGCACCTTTTTTCACTTGTATATTACTCAGTAATTCCCAGTCATTCTAATGCTATAAAAAGTTATTATATATATTTTACCTGGATATTACCTAGTTATTTCCAGTCATTACCACGTAATTAATGGCCTAAATTTAAAGGATTTCTGTATATATATTATTTAAACATATACCATCTGCTGTGTGACCCAAATTCGATAAGGAGTCACCTACATCAAATAAGGGCTGGCCCCCAGAGTCCACACCATGACCAAGTGATACATTAATCTTTATTACACTGCGGCACATCACTTGACATGTTTGCAATCATCAATAACGAGATATATTAACGTCAGAAGGTGAGTGTTAATTCATTCACACTGAGATATGCATGTTAAATAGAAATGCTCAACCAAACTGAAATACAACAAGCACATTCCAATTAAATAGCAGTTTACTCAGATGTACTTACTAACTTCATTTTTCTATTCATTTTGGTGAATACATAATACATCCTGAAACATAACAATATATTAGGGTGGTCCTCTTTACTCATTGTGCTTTAACAACTGGAATTATTTAACATTCAATTCAACACAAAGAATTTATAGATATATTTTGCCTAATATGACCATCCCTCCTTCAATTAGCTTTTCAAAATTTCAGGGGCAATTTGTCATGGACTACTTGTAATTTTTCACAAATCATTTTTATCTTAAAATCAGCACCGTAATCATGACACAGATATTGCTGCACAGAATTAAATGTGACACGTTTAATTAATATGCCCAATGTGCTAAGCGTATTATTGTTGCAACAAAAAATACTCAATTCCTTTGGCCACGTCTAACTGCAATTAAATAAACTGATTCCATACTGCTGAAATCCATACTTTCTTTACCTGTCCTATCATCATTGCTGGTAGTGTGTCACAATTGTTCTTCTGTAATCAGATAATGAACCTCACATGCAGCCCTCTGCTTGGTATGCATGCAGCAGCAGCAGCAGATATCTTATGATGGATATTGGAATGAGCATCAAATCAAACAAGAGCCCTGCCAATGACAGGTGGTTGCCAATCACTGTGTGTCAATGGCAGGTGGTAGCCAGCCAGTGATGTGCCAACTGATTTGGCTCTCCATTCCACATTATTTACAAGGCTACTGTCAGGACTGAAGGGGTGACAGCTAAAGCAGGGAAGGATCCGTGTAAACAGACATAATTTGCTCTATATGTCACTATTTATCACTATATATCCTGATGTCTCCACATATAGTACTACATATAGTCAAATAATCAACCCTAACTACTGCACAATAAATAAATAAATGAAGTTGATCAAAGAGGAAAGGATTCGATGTAACATTCAGCAGTGGATTAGAGGGAAACTAAATTGAACTGAGCAATGACATTGGAGGCAAGAAACTTCTGATACATTTAGTTTAATTACACTGCAGGTTGCACATTGTATTATTTGTCCTATAATCCTATAATCTGGACAGATATAAGTAGCTATAATCTTTTAGCATTTCAGATGCATCTGAAAATAATTGGGCCCATATTCTCCAGATGGAGAGGATGTGCTCCAACAATTCAGGTAAAGAGGCAGAGTTAAATCAAGGTAATCACATCTCCATTCTGAGAGGCAAGGTGAGCCCTAGGCATAGCAAAGCGATTTACATTAGAAAGTAAATACTGCCTGGAGTATTCCAACTGCTGCTACAGTTTTGATAACAGGAAGTCTATAACTGTATAATACATGAGCCCAGGGGAATATTATTCTCTCATTATGTGATATTGGCATTGAAACGTATCAGGTTATTGGCAGATCTGAGCAATCAAAGAACCCGTCCTTCCATAAACTGCACTCTTGTGTGAAGGCTGCGTATGAAATGAAAAGCCAGTCATAATCTGTCTCGTGAATTTCTTCATAGAAAGTCATTTTTAATTAGATTAGATCTTTATTGTTTTTAGGAATTTGATGTATGTCAAGTAAAATGAGAAACAATGACAAGCAGATATTGATTAAGATCATTGAGTAAAACAACAAATACATCCAATATACAACAAATACAGATTTGATATTAGGTGGTAGTTTGCAACCAGATTTGGTCTTTTTGTCCAGCTTAGTTTAAAATGCCCTCAGGACTGGAAAGGCTAACTAATGGTTGATAAAGGCTGAATGCATATTGTTTTATATAAGGCCACAATTTGCACCACTTGTATCTCGGCTTGAGGCAGTTCAGTATGTTAAAGGTCATGGATGTCATGTTTTGCATTCTCCTACGCTAACTATCCAAAAAGTGTTAAGTAAAGGAACTTTTTTATTTGATTTAAGACAGACTGAAGGAAATTCACAGATTTTAGTTTTGCAGGGCAGACCCAGCTATACCATACAAGACCCTTACAACTTCACAGTAATATCTCTCATGCTTTCCATCTCCACTGCTATTCCAGTGTTGTAATATTTTTTTTGCATTCTTCTCAAGCCTCCCAAATGTCCCACAGAGTTTTGAGGTCATTAAGCTGGTGTCTGGGCTAGTGGAGCTCAGTCAGATCCCAGAAACACTGTGCGAGTGCCGTGAGCCCCTATTGTCTCCAGAGAGATTTGATTTATGTCCCGCCTCAGTCTGTCGTTTGGCATCTTCTCGCTCCCTGCTGCCCTCTGTCCCCCCTGAGCAGGAGAGAGCCAGCCCTTCCCATCAAAACACATTATTTCTGTGCCAGTGCTCTCACATGGCCACACATACCCACTTTTAATTACCAAATACTCAAATAGAGAGAGACGTGGACACATTTTGATGCAGATTCCAGATTTTTGATGCTCGCTGCTTGTAAAATAGAAAACAACACGTAGGAATATTTCTTATCTGTACAGTGTAAGTAGATGGTCATCACAATCTGTTTTGGGGTGGTGTTTTTGTTGTACTAGGCTTAAGAGAAAACAATGTCAGTATGCTGTCAAAATGATATCTCATTGGGTGCAGAGGCACTAAAACAACACCACATAGATCTGACCGTAATGTGTTTCAAATCAAGGCCTGAGGCCCGGCTAACGTTTGTAAGAACAAAACGACAGTGTAACATCTGTACACTAATGATGTGGGCACAGTGGCCCTGCCTGGAGCCTGAAGCATGGATGTCAAGAGTCCATTTTAGGGAGCTTAAAGGGACATGACACACTGATATTATCATTAGGTGTTGCCCAAACACGAACAATCAAACAGGATTTCTGTGAAATCCACAGAGTTAAAAACAGTCCTGAGGGCACAAAGATTGAACAGACAGACATATGGATGGGTCTTGTCAATGCTTCGGTCTGATGATGAGTGGAAACCACCTCAATAGCTCCCGGCTGTTACTGGAAGAGCATTTAAAAGGTTTAGACAAGGCAATTGAAGGCACTCAAAATCTTTGAGCTGCTATGTTGTTACTACGTGGCTATCATGCAGTTTCATTAGTTACAGGTATAATGTAATAGTATACAACAATCTAAAGTAAAGTGTTTTTTTCTTTTTAGTTATAACTCCAAAATAATGGGCAGAAATAGCCAGCAGCATAACAAGTGTGAGGCAATGGATTAGAACCCTTATCTGCATAAGAGCAAATATATATAAATAAAAAAGCCACATTAGCACAGTTCTGCCTCAGAATTAAACTCTTGAAGGGGGTTAATGGCAATGAAACAGAGGGATCTTTAAAAAAAAGAAGAAGTATAAACACGTTTGCTTGTTCCTTGCGGCTGTTAACAACATGAGAGCGGTGGTGGTTATGCTGGTGATGCAGTGCAGCTCGCCGCGGGGCTCACAGTACCATCAGTCTTTTCTGATCCCCAACTGAAACTGTTTATCCATTAATTTCCCTTTCCTTTAATTGGCAGATGGAGGAGCCGCCTCCTCCTGAACCAGCCTGCAGGTTTGTTGGTCCCACCACAGTGGGCTATCCTCTCCAGCAGCTCGTTCATTTCACTTTGTTGTTAATTCAGACTGTGAACTTCATGTCTTTGCCCTTTCTCTCTTATTTTATCTTAGCTGATGACTGCACCAGAGGTAATTAGAGAAAATCCACCCTAAGATAGAATTGATGCTAATTTATTTTACAGAGAGACGTGGACACCTTTACAATGATTGTGGGAAATCCAATCTTGATTTGTGAATATGAACAGGTCTCTCCCTTAGTTATAGAAACGAGAGACTCTCTTGATGATGTCGATTTCTGCAGATATATGGGTATATTTTCTCGTCCAGAAAATGTTGACATTATAATGACAATAGAGCTTATTAGGATGAGTCCAAAAAACAAGGTAAACGTAGCTCAAGCAGGACCCCATGCAGCCAGGGGGAACATTGTGTTTACGCTAGCAGCAACACGTGTGTGTGCGATAATGACAAAGCTAGCTGACTAATTTTCGGAAAACGTTTTGGCTAGTGAATGATTGATCAAGACGGCAAATAACAAAACCATAACACTCAGAGCTGCTATATGTACGTTTTTAGGTACAAAATAATGCAAATGCTAATATATAGGCTATTATTGAGTCGATAGTAGGTTATTCAGCCAATGTTAATCAAGAAGCAATATACTGCACCTCAAGTCACAGTACAGTTAACCTGCTTTACTCACATTCATTTGTTTTTATTTACACACGCCTTCATTTATTGTTGACTTGGGTTATGCCGAGCTCTTAGGGATACAATATTTGCACATTTATACACATTGTAAATATTTAAATGTACTTCCTGCACTATCTTGCCATGGCTTTTGCATCCTACACTACCGGATAGGACTTGAATCTGTGTACTGTTTTAGTGTATTGTCTACTGTTTGTTTATAATGTAATGTTTTAGTGTAATGCTGGTTTCAGTTTTTGTGTAGGCTAAGCCTTTTGTTTTGTGTATTAGCAACTTGCCAACTGCACCAAGTCAAATTCCTTGTGCATATACGTATGTGCCGAATAAAGTGGTCCTGATTCTGATTCAAGGTTTTGTCTTTTGATAACGTCACTGATTAAATGTTCAGAAAATATTTAATGAACTGTCTACATTTGTACACATTTTATACTGTACACAACACTGTCCTCTGTTATATATATTTTTGAAAACATTCCAAATAACTGTGTTAGATGCTCATAGAAAGCTGTGTGTGTCAAAATGACAGGCTTCCCACATTGTGTTTTATATAATCATGATAATTTGGCAGGATGCAAACATTAAAGACCAGTCAGGCCGGTGTAATTACATTTCCAGGGAGATAATTAAATTGATCTTTGATTCTGAAAATAAATATATCTGGTTCATCTGGTATCCTGAGATCTGAGTTTCAAACTAGGGATTAGCTTGGTGGAAGCTATTAGCACCAGTCTAAACCTAAAAAGTTTGGATTTACACTTCAGAAAGATGAAGGCATGCACAGTGCAGGTTCACATTCATTTGAGAAGGAACCCAATTCATCAGGTTGCACCCATGTGAACGGTATCTCATTAATACACAGCATTGTTGAATTGTTCAGTGCTCTACATGTGACCAATACACTGATAAGGTGGGTGTGTTTTTCCCTCTTTCAACATGGCGCTACAGAAATCTTGCTGCATCGTGACGTGCAGCCTCACTTACGCTCACTTACACTCACTTAGTGATGATACACTGTATTAGAATATACCGCAGAGATGATCTATATCTGTTCTCTATCATGTTTTTGTAGTGCTGTAAAAATTTTGTGTGAAGCCTTAGTTTCCATTCAGGCAGGTTTGCAATATACAGGCATGTTTTTCAAAGCACTGATTCAATTTCACCTTGCCTTGCCTTCCCAATATGCCTGCTATCTTGTGCCTATGATAACCTTCGAACCTCGTCACTGATTAGTAACGCTGAACACTCATTGTTCTTCACAAT
This sequence comes from Acanthochaenus luetkenii, assembly GCA_900312575.1. Taxonomy (NCBI): domain Eukaryota; kingdom Metazoa; phylum Chordata; class Actinopteri; order Beryciformes; family Stephanoberycidae; genus Acanthochaenus; species Acanthochaenus luetkenii. Next base: position 17,258 of record OMOT01004189.1, read on the forward strand.
ATGGAATGTCTAATCCGCTGCAAGTACTTCAGCTTGAAACTACCTCAGCTGTTTAAGAGTGCCTGCTGCGTGCCAGGGGGTAAAAGGTGTGTGTATGTGTATGCATGCTGTGTCTGCCTATTGTCCATGCATCAGAAATGATAAATAACATTGCAGTAGGTCATGTCAGGAATTGTTAGGGGCACAATGGGAGGCGATATTGAGTGTGCCATGGAAAACCCATCAACTGTCAGCTCAGTGCACTTTTCAGCAGAATTATTGATGGCGCTCATGAAGTGCAGAGAACTGGGATGAAGACGTCTCCATCCATTTGCTGGAAAACAAGAGTGGGGGCAGAAGAGACACATGCGTTATTTATTACTGTGCAATATGAGCAAGGTGTGTGTGTGTGTGTGGGGGGGGGGGTATAGAACTGATCACCAAAGTGTAGCAACATGGATCAGATCATGCTGTCACTGTATCAATAATAGCATATTGAAGAATTTAAGCGATAGGAATATCAGCCAATCAAAAGGAAGTGTGTCCATTCTCCGCCATTGCTTCATCACCTCTGACTTCCTTAGTGATTTTTAGTCTTGACTGAGGAACAATGACATTTTATTTTTCATTTGTATGTATTATATATGATGATACAATGCATGATGATGTTGGTCATGATACATGAACGGTGTTTGAGGATAGGTGTTCTGAAGTCATGTCAGGCGTGAAAAAGGTTGGTGAGATTGGGGGTTTCCGGTGAACATTTCCTGTTTCATGATTCATCCTCCCTCGTCTCCTCTTCATGCTCAGTGAGAACCTGATCTGTTCATGCTCTCTATTCCCAAGATGTACTGTACGTCATCACACTACTGCTTTGAGAGAGAGAGAGAAAGAAAGAGACGTACCACAGACTCAAAGAAATAACTGAAAGGATGTTTAGACTTTCTTTGAGCTTCCTCCTTCTTGCAACATGCTCTTCATGTGTCTTACACAGACAAAGACCAGGATGAGTGTCCCCCCCCCCTGTAGATGTCTTTGATGTCTGCAACACATTTTCTGCCGTGTCCTCTTTGCTTCCTGCTTTGTTTTGCCAGCAAATTTAATATTCTACGCCCCAAGTTGTTTTTCAATCACGATCCACAGAGATATGACTCTTGTGGTGACAGTCATTGAAACTCACTCCCCCCAAGATTCATCAATAAACTCATGAACATCATCCCCCTTGATGTTTATTGATATGAGAGCACGACTCAAGCCAGACGGAAGAACAGTATGGCCCGCGTCTCTGCATTTGATGGATGCCACAGTCACAGAGGACATTCCAGTGATCTGTGTTTATAGGGATGAGATCATCATCCGAAAGTGACTTACACCAACAGTGTGGTGTTATCACAAAATGATGCTCGACCAAAATAAGCAGCTTTTAAAACCTTGGTAGGTGATATTTTCCTTCAGGGGGGATTAATGAACACGAACGATGGGTTATTGAGGATTTTATCATGATTTGAAATCTCACAGATCACACTCATCCCTTGCTTTTTGTGTCGACTCATTTTTGTTAGTTATTCACCTATTTGTATAATCAATTGTACGTCTTATATACTCATCTGTGTTGGATTGTGAAATGTAAGCATTGTGCTAGCAGGCATAGGATAGCAGTACACCTCACAGATGTCGTTCAGCTTATTTGGTTTACGTACATGTGTTTGTGAGGCCCTCTAGAGGTATATCACAAATAGACAGTCTCAAGGGATATTATGTTTCATCCCTATGAATTGTATTGTGTTATTTCACCAGGTGAAAAGAGAGTATAAATGTATAGTATGGAATATTGGAAAATGTACATGGAAATAAACCATTTACAGTATGAAACATATCACACAAACCTGCAAGTTAAAATGTTGTATAGGTGTAGATTCATGATGGTGTTGTGGATATAGAACAAATCCAACAAAAATAGCTCAAAGAATCATCCACCTGTACCCTTCCACGTTGTCCATGTCATTGGATTCTGAGTTACTCCAATGACGCAGAATAATGAGTCAACATGCAGATACAGCATAAAGACTTCCGTTGGCATAAAATAGCAACAATGAAACCACTTCCTGTGACACATGTTCTGACAAGAATTGGGTGAGTTCTGTTGCTCAAGTTAAGTGACAGTATTGTCTAATGGTTGTCAAGAGTTAGGATTGTGACTATAATTTGGAAAGCATTTGCAACTTGAATATTTATTCCCTTTAAAAACTGCCAATTTCAAAAGTTATGGCAAATTATTTTAAAGTGATATGCTTTATTTATATGTATCTTGTTTATTTTCTGCATTTATATTATTTGTGTTTTGTAATTTGTTTTGTTATTCTGCCTGTCAGTTTTACTAAAATAACGAATGTTTAAGCCATACTGTGCAATCAAGAAAAGAGGAACCTTTATTTTCCAGAAATAGGTACATAGAAGTCTGACTCAGGTCAGCTGATGTGATAGTTACTCAAATAAAGAGGTCAAAGAGTGGAGATGTGTATGTGGGGCACAACATGTTTTTGTAAGTGAAAAATTGTACTGTAACTTGCAAGATCAGCTGAAATATTTGCATCAGAACTGTCAACATGCCTCTTTTGAAATGATACTGAACAACTAGACAGTATAGCTAAATAAAATGCCATTGGGTCTGTATAGTAAAGTGTACAGACATCAGCCCAAGATTAGCTGCAGCTATAGTTATTTATACTACTGAGAAGAGGAAGCTGGCTGACCAGCCATCGATGTCACACAAACCCAACAGCACAAGTTCCTGTCTCCTTGTATGTGTGTGTGTGTGGGTGTGGGTGTGGGCATTTTACTGATTAACTGTCGCTTCATCAGTCACGAAACGCACATCAGACTGCAGCGCCATGGAGCCGCAACAGATCAAGGAGGGATATTTGGTCAAAAAGGTAAAGACAATCGCGAGAAAACTATGTAATTTCTTAGCTCACGTGTAGTTTGTATTGTTTAGCCTGTTTTTTAACATTTACAATATTGAAGAACTCGCATCATATAGTGGAAATTAGTAGTATTTTGCAGTCGGATTCCCTTCCAAGAGGTAAAAATCCTGTGTACATTGGCAAAAAATGGAGAGTCCGCCTAGACCTATCATCACTAAACCTTTGTAGAATCTACGTACTTTGTTATATTTATATCTATTTTGATACAGTGGTAGTCAATGACTTGCTGAATAGATACAGTGGCATCATTGCTGTCATGGTGTTATCCACTGTCTAATTTAGGATACATTTTAGGTGAGGATGAAATTGTACATTTCTCCTTTGGTTTATCTGAGTTTACTCTGACATAGTAACAGTCAGAATGTCACTTACACTGTGAATAGAGTATCTAAACAATTGTCTATCCATAGAAGCCAAGATCATGCATATTGATAGATGTGGAGCTATTCTTGTTTTATTTTGGGTATGTCTTTTCAGACGAGCCTACCCCCATGCCATTCTGTTGTTTTGTCTAAACCGTGTGCTGTTAATAATATTACATTACAGCATTTAGCAGACGCTTTTATCCAAAGAGACTTACATATCATCATACCGTTGGAGGAGGCAGCCATGCAAGGTGCCAACCTCCTCAATGTGAGCAATTTGTGTGTTAGGTGTCTTGCTCATGGGCACTATGGCAGATTATTTCCCAGGAGGAGCTGGACTCGAACCTTCAACCTTTTGGTTGCTTGGCGGGAACTCTACCTCCTGAGCTACGGCCGCCCCTAATAACAATAATAACGTAATTTATATAGCACTTTTCTAAACAAGTTACAATAAAAACACAACAAGGGATAAGCAAAAAGTAATAAAACAAGGATAAAACACAGGTTAAAAAGTGTAGATAAAATAATAAATCAATAAAACTATGAGAAGGCCTTTATATAAAAGTGAGTTTAGTTAGTTAAAGGACGATACAGATTTGGCTTGCCTGAGATGCCCAGGCAGCGAGTTCCACAGCTGAGGGGCCCGGACTGAAAAAGCCCGGTCACCCTTGGTAATGAGACGGGTAGCTGGAATGACCAGGCGCCTGAGGATCATGTGGCAAATAAGGGACCAGCATATCAGCATCAATTCTGCACCGCGTTTTTGCTTTGTCTTTTGAGACTTGAAGTTACATGTTTCACGGCAAGTACTTTATTAGGAAAACATTGGTCTCATTTCTGCTTTCATCAGTTTCGTGACGTTGTATGTAGGAATACCCGGCATACTGTAGGCTTTCTCCAATGCATACTTTGCTGACAAACCTCACATTGGTTAAAATAACGTGTTCCCGTTCCCTGAAGGAGGGAAGGGAGGGACGAGTTGGGAATGAGAACGTGTTTTGCGAGGAGAGGAGGATACTGCCAAGCTCATCGGGGCATGACAGATTGTGCAAAATCAAACCAACTGAAAGGGAACATTTGGTTATGCAAATTATTTTATATATTATATTACAACCTCCAATCCTTAAAGGAGACTTCAACACCGGGTTTGCCAAAGGCACATTTCCTTTCCTCATATGGTATACGGAACCACAATAACTTAAGGGGAACCATGCATTAGATTAATTTCTAGACTTTATTTGAGCATAAATAACTATAAATAGTTAGCGGTATGTGGTGCCTGTTCAGGTAAGAGTTTGCATACATTGTTAAAGTCTGCATGTATATTTGCTTCACTTAAACTACCCCAAACCCAGTCTGAAAAGTAAAATGAAACTGGAAGCAGGTAAATTAATGTGGCATTTTTTAAATGACGCAATCACATTCAAACAGTATTTTTGCTCATGGCTCCTTGTTGTCACCTGCCTTGCTGATTTTCAGGGTACAGTGCTGAACTCCTGGAAGGCAGTATGGGTGGTGCTGTCAGAGGATGGCCTGGAATTCTACAAAAAGAAAACAGACCTTTCTCCGAAGGGAATGATCCCGCTAAAGGGAGCAACACTCACCAGTCCTTGCCAGGATTTTGCCAAGAGGACGGTAAGAAGAAGTAGAAAATGCCTTTTGGCAGGTTTAACTTTTCTCAAATTGGCAGCAGTGCTCACATTTCTAGGTGATCGATAGACGGTACGACTGACACCTAACGATGCAACATTTAGCTGGTTTTAAAGGTCAGCACAGGAAAGAAGCAGGATCATTTCTTCCAAGCCACACATGTGGAGGAGAGAGAGTCTTGGGTGAAGGACATCAAGAGGGTCATTACCTGCCTGCAGGCGGGCAAGAGGTTTGCCAGGAAGTCCACAAGGCGGTCCATTCGCCTGCCGGACACCGTCAACCTGAAGTAGGTTCTATGAAATCTACCCGGTTGGGGAAACAATCATTTGAAAGGACCGATAAATGGTTCCATTTTACTCGCATTGATAGTGCTTAATGGTGGTATATAGAGGCTGCCAGGCAACTGTTGACCCCGTCTATGTCGCGTGATTCCTCAGTGAGCTGTACATGTTGATGAGAGACCAGGATAATGGAGTGAAAGAGTTACAACTGGAGAAGGAGAAGAGAATGTACAACCACTGCTTTACCGGTACGGCACCATATGTTCTCTTTCTTTTGTTATCGAAAAACAACACCACTACTACCAGATCCTTCTCCTTCTCCTTCTCCTAATCCTCTGCCTTTAGCCCTCCCACCTTACCTCTGCTCTCGTTTCCCCTCCTTTTGCACAGGTACAACAGTGGTAGACTGGTTGATTTTCAAGGAGAAAGCGAGAAATAGGCCAGAGGCCCTCATGTTAGCCACAGGACTCCTGAACGAGGGTTTTCTCCAGCCAGCAGGTGACCAGTCGAAAGAAGGGGCAGAGAGAGGAGCACAGTCGTCCCTCTTAGACGAACCAGATGCCCTTTACTACTTTGTAAGCAGAGCTGAGAGTCCATTTAACGAATGAGGTTGGGGATAATCGTTCAAACATGTACCTGCAGTCTAAAGTATGGTTGTGCTCGGTCACAGGCAGACAGTGGGTTCTTCTGTGAGGGCTACTCCAGTGATGAGGACGTGCTCATGAAGGACGAGTTCAGAGGAAACATCGTAAAACAGGGCTGCTTACTCAAACAGGTGAAACAGAGAGCAAGCAGGCCAAACAACCATAATGTCACGATAAGTATATTGCATGGTTTGACATGTTTTTTATACCTTTTTTTTTGGTACAAGATTGTACAAAAACTTTTTTTTTTACAAAATTGTGTGAGGAAAAAGAAACTCTTGAAATGTTGATGGTTTCTATCTTCTTTAGTCAACATTCTCTTTCTTTTACCATTAGCTCTCCCTTATACATACGTCGATTTTAAAATAGCATGCAGCAATGCTGCGGTGGAAAGTGAGAGAGCTTAGCAATGGCAAGTGATTTCCCACTTTCATTGAAAGGGGAAGTCAACTGCCAAGTTTGAGGCTGATGATTTTCGACAAATGCCAGCTCCTAATTAACGGTTATTTTATCACAGGGACAAAGGAGGAAAAACTGGAAGGTGCGAAAGTTCATACTGAGAGACGACCCGGCGTATATTCATTATTATAATCCTACAAAGGTAAATAAATTCACTTCACAAAAACGAAAAAGCCGAAGGAGACAAAAGAGGAAGCCATTGCAATTATTTATCCTATTCTCTTTCTCCTTTCTCTCTCTCTTTTAGGGCGATGACCCCCTGGGTTCGATCCATCTCCGTGCTTCTGTAGTCACCGCGGTGGAGTGTGTGCCTGATGGTGGGTGCAACCGTTGCCACAGGATACGCATGCCCTGTTGGTTCCCCACTTTGACAGACTGACCAGGAAATATAATTGGTGTTTTTCTGTCAGAAGTTTGTTTTCAACTCAACCCCTTTAAACTGCTTGACGTCATCTTTCCCATGTTTTTCAGCCAAGAGGCACGATGTTGATGGCAACCTCTTTGAGATCATCACCTCAGATGAGACTCGTTACTTCTTCCAAGCTGCTACAGCCGAGGAAAGAAAGGATTGGATCAAAGCAATACAGGCAGTGTCCAAAAGTGGAAAATAACAGATGCAGCGGAGAAATTGTGAAAACGTGCACAGAATACACAGACAAAGGATTGGTGTCGGTAAAATGCAAGTGACAAGATGCCAGCAGCAACAGTTGATCTGATTGATTGTAAAATCCCAAGTTTGATAGATCTGTAATTACATTTACCAGAGGGTGAGGAGCGGAGCTGATGATCCGTTTTGACCAAAGTGCTGTGGCCTTCTCCAGCCAAAGTCAAGTCACTCAGGGGGAGACATTTCACTTCTCTATACTATATACTATCAAACTGTATTATTATTATCAATTATGTGTATTGAGCAGCATGTCATTCATTAAAAGGAAGTAAAAGTTGTTTTGTGAAAATGTAACTCATCACATCTTAGCTGAGATTTTTCTCACAACTCCCCATATCATGTTTTGTTATGCAAATAAAGTAATGATGTCACACAACAGAACTGCTGTCATATAGTGATGTGTGGCAATATATACAGTATATATATATAACTATATATATATAGTTACATATTTGTATGGCCATGGGTCACCAGATATTCTGGTATTTCATAATAAATCACACTGTTTTATAAGCAGTACTTCCATATAAGTATGTGATATGCTTTATGCTATGTTTGCTTAAGGTTCGGTTGCTAACGTTAACTAACAAGTCAGGTAGGCAAATGTCACTGTATTCTCCATAGAAGAGATTAAGGCAGCTGATCGACTAGGCAGCCAGAGTCAAATAAACGGATCATCAGGTCAATATATCATCACCAGCTGCATCTATCAGTCAGTACACTCAGTGTTCATAGTGTAGGCAACAGTACAGGCTCCAAACACCTCCTTTGTTTGCTACAGAGTGTGAAGAGAAGTTGCAAGGGAGCTAAAGAGAAGCTCTGTGTTTTCGGTGCGAGGCGTGATATTCTGCCCGGTGTGGTGTTCCTCATTTCCTCCATGTGCATCTGTTTTTCAGAAGTTTGAGATATGAGCTATCATACAAGCATGTCCAGTTCCTGAGACGGAACTATTTTTGAATCATATCCTGCCTTCACATTTTGCTGTCATTTTGTGGCTTTCATGCCTGCTGCGTTTGTGCGACATGTTATCACTGACATATATGGTTGATGGAGTTAAGACTGCAGCTGTGTATGGATTTTGCAATATTTACTACTTCAAAACCTTCTGTTGAATAAAGTAATCATATCAATAGGGATGAAGATAACTTATTTCAGTCTACTTTGATCAAACCTGTGTGTGCAAAAAAACTGTTTAACATGTACTTTTATTCTCCTTTGGATGTCTAAATGTTTGCTGTCATTGTTTTGCCTTTTTCCAATAAACTGTTTTCCTCAAACAAGGCATGTTGAATCATTTTGACAACACTGTGACACGGTGACAGTTGCTTGGTCGTACAGCTGTCTTTCGCTCTGCCTACCTTTCAGTACAATCCAGGCATATCATGATCCAGGCCGTCTGTATGTGCCTGGGGACAGAGACAGGTCATTCTCAATTTAAAGAGAAAATATAAAAAATGATCTAAATGATCAAACTGATTAAATGTGGTCACATAATTCCGATATAATTTGTTGAAGCTGAATCAAAAAAACATTATAATCGGTGTGTGTGTATGTTTTACAGATATAACACTGGAGGGCACTGTACATCAACCTATGAATCATGGTAAACTGGAATTTTGCTGTTAATGGTTAATGGTTCATTTTCCTGTACGTGAGAAACATGGTGAAAACTAGGTCAGGCTAATCACAATGTTTACCATATTTCACGTATACATGCTGTGAAATGAGAACACCCTTTGAGACTCTTTTCCTTTTGCACAGGTACAACAGTGGTTGATTTTCAAGGAGAAAACGAGAAACAGCAGGTGACCATTCAAAAGAAGGGGCTGAGAGAGGAGCACAGTCGTCCCTCTTAGATGAACCAGATGCTCTTTACTACTTTGTAAGCAGAGCTGAGTCCATTTAAATTTTGTCACTGGGACTGTACCTTCATGACAGAAAGGTACCATCCAAGAGACAAACGGTTTTACCTTTTTTGAGAATGTTATATCATAGAGCTTGTCAATCACTCAGACATTGTCCCAGCATTTACATTTTATTATATTTCTATCTATTCTAATCATCATCATAATAATCATAATATTATTTGTATAGCACTTTTCAAGATACTCAAAGACACTTTACATAACATTTTAGGTAGCATATTCAGCTGACAATCTTTCTGTTTACACAGATTACAAATTGTATTAGGCTGGGTTAGGCCTTTTTGGTGCATGTAATTATACTGATGCTGTAAGTAAAAGAGAATACTAGAATTTAGAAGAAAAAAAAAATCACCCATTGAAAATGTAAATTACAATTCCAGCCAATCTCAACTATTGAGTAGTGAGTGAGCAGTCCTGTCTGGCTTGTATGTGGCTCCCATATATAACAGTCCTGTCCACCCACACAGTTGCAATAAGGGCGCAATGTAAATTGATTAGTTTGTTGCAGTATTTTCCACAGAAACTCTGGTAGTTGGATTCAATGAAGAGCTGTGAAAAGATTAGCGGAAGCCTTAATGATACCCGTGGGGAAATGAAGTTGTTGCAGCAGCAGAAGTAGCTAGTAGGATTCAGTGGGGGGGGGAAGACAAATAGAACATAAGCGCACAAATAGAATATAAAATAAGGAATAAAAGGAAGAGATAGTACATTTCAGGGCCTGCCCAACGCATAAGCGACATAAACGGCCACTAGAGGGACCCATAGCTACATTTTCTAAACAAATCATTGCAAAATAATAATGATAATTAAAAAATCTATTTAGACCCTTTTTTGAGTGTTAATGTTATGAACAGTTGAGCTGTGGTGTTTGTTTTGCACATATTATCTAAAACTTTGACATCTATTTAGACCATGTTTTGGGTGTTGAGTGTTATATTTGCATTTTAAAATTCTTTCAGTTCATCAGTGCTGTCTGATATGATTACTTTATTCACGTTTATGTTAATTTGTCAGATTATGTTTGATCCCCTAAAATGGAGGCTCAAATGTAATATTGGACATATTCATTGAAATTCATATTTAATACTTGGTCACAATCTGCACCTTAACCTCATATTAATTGTTCCATTTCAAATCCTATGTACTGGACTACAGACTCAGAACCAGTACAACAACAATAAATGTGTCACTGAGGAGTTTCTATATTTCTGGTCACTGAGTGTATATAGTCATTCGTTATAGGTAGTTATTTGTAGTAAATTTAAATACAGTGTTGCTGTACTCAGGTATTTGTACAATATGTGTGCTCAAACTGACATCATAAGACAAAAGTGGGTTCCGTGTCGTGTGTAGTGAGAACGCGCTAGAGTGAGGGGGGCCCCCAAACCAAATCTTGCTTAGGGCCCCCAAAAGTCTAGGGCCAGCCCTGGTCAATTTAAACATAGTTTACTGCCAAGAAAACAAATGGACAACAGTGGCAATCTAAAAGAACACAGGAGCTGCCGCATCTGACATTACAAAGATATGGAGCCACAAGAAGAGAGTGTTGAGAAATAAAGTAAAGTCTGTGTAATATTGAGGTATCAAGCCTGACTTTACTTGGCAGTACAGTTCCCATGGTGTTATCTAGTACTTTCATAATAGGTATTGGTAATACTGTAACAACCTCACCCATCTTCTGAACTAAAATATGGAAGTTGCATTGAAGAGAGAAGGAAAGGACCAAATGTTTCCAAAGTATTACATTGTAATTATTCAGCACTGATTGCACAACTTACTCCATTAATGTAGTACTGTTATCATGGTAATAATTACTTGTTATCACCAGAAATTACCGGCATTTAACTGAGAAATGACAAAATAGTTACTCGTTTTTACAAGAAATTACTAGTTACTTTCTGATAATTGATAGAATAAATGGACGAAACAGCAATAGATTAATACTCCTTAAGATTATGCCATTTAATTTTAGGATACAAACCCCAGGCAGCCTAATACATGCCCCCCTCTATAAAACATCATCCCTCAGATGCACAAATTAATTGAGTGGCTTGACAGATGCTGTTTTGCAGGCAATCTTATCCGACGGCGAGAAGCAATTTCATTCCATAATGGATGGACATGAGTAAAAAAAATGAAATTGGGAACAAAATACCACACATAAATAGAATATTACAAATGCACTCAACTGAAAAATAAGAAAGTCAACCATTCAAGCATTTGCCAGTGAGCAGGGGTTATAAACTGTTTGTGTCTTGAGGGATGTGGGATAATATGGTTTTAGGTGATTCATAGCTGTTGTTTCTCATCACACTTAAATCAAACACTTTGTCCCCCATTGGTTCCAAATTCCCAGGACATAGCAGGGGCTTTTTTTTTTACCACTGATCAGGTTTGACTGAGCTATTAGCTTTTATACAGATAACCTTTTCAGGATTAATACACATTTAACATTGCATTTCCACATAACAGAAGATAAAATTGATGATCTTTCACTTATCAGATGGAAAAGCTTGTGAAGATGAGATTTCCCCCTGTACTATAAAGAGATTAAACCAGTGAAAATTAAGTGGTGGTCCTGTCATTGTGTCCTAGGTTAGCTCATGCTCAGTGACAGAACAGAACAAAAACTAATTGTTGAAATATTAGCCAAGAAACATTATATTCTGATGATTACAGAAGGAGAATAATTGATGGTACAGAAACAACAATATGGTTCTATTCATAGCCCATTTCAGCCTTTTCTGGTTGATATTCTGCACTGACTGATGCATCAAAAGTTCAACACAACTACAAAGAGACAGTATAAGACAAAAATACTAAAAGCAATGCACAGTATTAAAGTATAGCAAGAATAATTTACCATATAACAATATGGCATCTAAAATAACGATTCCACTCAATACAAAGAAGCGAGCAATTATTCTCCAACAGAATAGTGAATTAGGCCAAAATGTTTAACAATCTAACCACTCTGCAATCGCTATGTTGCTCAGTCCTCTATTGCTTAGTAGTCCTCCAGGGTCTAGTATTCCTCTCCACAATCTGCTGTCTGTAGGTTTTTATAGGGGGTGTTGCCTGATACAGTAAAACACACTGTGGCTGTAATAGGGTGTTTGCTTTCTGACGAAAGCTGCCACCAACTACGTCACCTGGCACTAGATCAGCCAATAGCAAATTACTATTGCAATAGCCGGTCTTCAACCTGTAGAGGGCAGTCGCCATGTGGATTTATAACAATATGTAGGATCCAAGAACTTTGCGCTAAAATGATTTGGACCTGAATCCATTGACAACACTACTAAATACCCAAACACATCGGGGTCCAGCTGTAAAATGTGTTTCGGGTGTACTATGCATCGTCTAGCACAGAGTAGCTAAAGCGTATGGTCACAGTTCTTAGTCTTTGTTGACATGGTGTTATAGACTACAGCTTTTCTCCCCCTGGCTGCGATGAGAGGGCTTCAATCTCGCAGGGGTGGTAAACACAACGTTATCGGGTCAATTTGCCTTCCACTTTATCAGTTCAGAGATGGGTTTCCTGCAATCACTCCAGCTACCATTATCTGTTTGAGGTTAAGTGTGTTTGAATGATTTGCTGCTTGAGAACCAAAGCTCATTGCGAACAGTTTTTGGTGGGCATCCTTTCCGCGCAGCACAGACGCATACATGTTGTACGGTAGGGTGTGAAGGCTCGTCATCGACCCAATTGCAGAGGACATTGTACACTACCAGAAATTGCATTTTCAAGGCATTTATTTTTGGTCTACAATGATGTTGAACAGCCTTTGAGATGTATTGTTTTCAGGAACAAAACAGGAGACGGTTGATATATGTAAATAGGTCATGACTGGGAGTGTTCTTGAAGCAAAGCTGTCAAATACTTGATTCAGATGAGAATGAATGATTTTGTACACTGACAGAAGCCATTTCCCATCTACCACGCCTCCTTTGTACCCAGACCTCAAACAGCCACACTCCCCTGCCCCATATAAGTGATTACATGTCTATCTATTAGCAACTGTTGATGATAGACATCGTGGAAAAGGGGAAAAGAAGGGTAGAGAGAATAGGGGATCATAAAGGACAAGGAGATAGACATCGATGTGTTTGTATCTGTCTTGTAAACCGTCATGCTTACGATTCAGTATGTTATGGGCATTACATGTGCCTTTTCCCACTTACCCTTTTGTTGCATAAATGGAGCAAGATTATAAGAAATTAAAGGGTGATGGTACCTCCAGCAAATGTGTTGGGTGTGGAGACCAGTGGTGGAGAGGGAGGGGGCGGGAGGAGTGGAGTCGAATCAATCTGATTATGTGGAGTTGAACTGAAGTGAGACACAACAAAACACCCAATGACGTTCACCTACTTTAAATGTTTAACCCCGGAAAAAAGACAATTGTTTATTTAGTGCCCAAAACATTGTCAGTTCAACATATGCACTTATATGTGGAGGTAATGCCTAGTATTATTGTCTTATATCTCAAGCAACCCCTACAGATCCTGTACAGGCCCACGACATGTGTGTTCATTTAAATTAAATTCCATTAAATTCGGTGCAAATGACGGCAAATTGAACATCCATAAACACGATATATACAGGTACAGCTGAGTGTTGAAGTGACTGCAGTCGAGGTAGAGTAACAGTATTAATATGGGTAACGGCCCTGGGAAAGAACCTGTTCAACCCAATTCCACTAACGTTACTTGAATACCACGAGGTAATAACGTTACCTCTGTGTTTGTGGACATGACGGCTGTGAAAGCTTGAAATGATTCACACCTTCGTCATCTCAAAGGTCATGCTGGTAAATGAGTCAGCGTAAGACTGTTACTGTTTATTTGACACATTGTGAGACAATCTTTCGTTGCTCTAATTCTACTTTTACTAGCAGTAATCTTTGCAATTTTTTGCGATATCATTCATAGTTACGGTACAAAATGGTACAGTTAAGAGAGACAGTTATACAACATGGTTTTAACAATCGTATAAAGCTATAACCTCAAGATATTTAGCCGATCGGTTTGGCTTTGAGATGTTTTTGAGACAATGAAGTGTCAATTGTAGTACTTGGTAATCCTCACAGTACATCTTTCAAACAGTCTCCTTGGTAACAGCAGCTGCTTTATGGCGGAGCGTGATTGAAGTCTACCAGGTTTGAATTTAAATGGCAGGAAGTGTAGCTCTTTGAAATGAATGTTTATTGCGATAAACCCAATGTCTATTACATGCTGTCTGTAACCAGCCTTTTCTCACTCAAAGGGGGGGAAGTCTTGTAAGACTTGTAATTATGATATCTCAAATGTATTCCCTCCGAAGCTATTTAACGTTTCAAAGTCAAATTAATAGCCTATTTTAATATACCATTAATGGTATCTGTGTGTAGTATGTCAGTGTTTCAGGCCTCTCAATTTTGAGTTGATTGAGATAATAGTTCCCAGGCAGCTATCACAGAAAATAAATATTACATTTTTGTATCACTACAGTACACATATATACTTTTACATAATTTACAAGTTACAACACTTTCTATGGGGATTTTCTCTTAGCTCACTTTTCTTTTTTCTTTTTTTCTTGCACAGGACAGTTGCACTACCGTTGCGTTGCCTCATCCCCAGGGTAACAGAAAACAGACAAGGAGTATTCTCATCCTGCCTCTTAGCATTGGGGAGAAGGAGAAGCCATTCCCTGATTTACTCTGTTAAAAGCCGAGGCAGCAGACCAGAACACTGCGTTTGCAATTACTCTTAGGGCCTCTCCTGGACATTGTGTTCCCCTCTTTGCCTTGTCCGGTACAATGAGTCATGATCTTGATAGGGGACAAACTCAAAGTGTACCTGTCCAGTTCACAATCGATTACCTATGTGATGTAGTTTGTACATATGTATGTATCTATCTGTCTCTCTATCTGGCAGTATTTAGTGCATAGTTCAGCTCAAGCATATAGTTTAGCGATGTCACCGATAAGACAAATAGAAAATCAATGAGTAAAATATCAAAGACATGTACAATACTGTTTAGCTGGATGACAGACATGAACCACTCATAGTAGAATAAAAATCACAGATTAAAAAAACAAAAAACAGTACATAATTACCGAAATAATTGTATAACATGCGGAGAAAGTCATACTTTAATGTTAGCAAGTGCATTTCTACTACCTTGTATTAAACTATTATCAACCATTACCATTATAAATGTATTATCAACATCTTGCCTTTTTGTCCTTGGTGACCTTTTCAGATTGAAACACAGGGACATCGTTTCTAAAGGGGCATAGTTAGCACTGATCATCTGAGGAGATACTGTATAAGCTAAAAGGGCGTATGACCAGTCTGAAGGGCATTTATACCACATTTCCACTATATGCATGCTATTCCGCCCTGGTGCCCCTGCCCTATCAGAGTCTGTGCACGCCACTGGTATATCGGGTGAACATAATTTAGCATGTATTACTCTGATGCCAAGTGTTGATACAACAGTTTTGTCTGTTGTGGGATGAACAACATTGTGTTCTCTCCCCATGCCCAATCCATCTCCCCTTTTGACACAGGGTTCCTATGTTTAACCATGAGCCTCCTGACCCAGGCAGACGGTAAACTGAGAGATGCGATTGGCGAAGGTCATCTCATGCCCACTGGTAGTTGAAAAGATACTATTAATAATGATGGAAAAATGTGGCAGGAAGTTGATGGGTGATGAGAACTTGACGTGTGTTTAGATTTGTTTGATTAGTTTTGATTAGTTTGTTTATTAGTTGGATTCCTGTTTGATTTCATGCTCGCGTGGTCTGAAGGAGAAATTAAAAGGATCTTGCTCGGTAAGACGTGATCTGGCCCCGCAGATTTGAAGGAAACATATCTGCCATATCTAATCGTGTCTTATATCATCATGGTCATGTTTTCCCTGTAAGAAAACAAAACATTTTTTAATAGAGATGCAGCTTTTCTTTGCCTGAAAAACGCTCTCATTGCAGTCACAATGCCAGATTTTCCAAGCCTTGAGCAAGACAGTTATTATATAGCCACACTAAGGAGGTCTGGCTATTGCAGTGCATCTATAGCTCAGCCTCTTGCTGTAATTACTTTCTCAATGATAGAATTGTAAAATGGGTCGAGTATTTTGAAGGACTATGAAAGACAACTGAACCCATTGAAAAACAGATAGCCATGACCATTCGCAAATACTGAATATGGCATCTTGAAATTGAATATAGCTTTTTCAATTGAGCATATTTGTCTGGAAATTGCAGTATAACTGGCATTACTGATATTACTTGTTCCCTAGTGAGCACTAATTGAGCCTGAAATCAGAATCATTATTCATGACCGGCCTTCGATTTGTTGTCACAGAATGTCTCTGGCCTGGGAAGCTGTAGGTCATATGACTGTGGGGAAGTGCACAAATATTGCATTAAATAGGCAATCTATGAGAGCTGACGCAAGAGCTTCTCCCGAGAGGAAACTGACGTTGGGAGGTGCAGAATCACAACGAGCGAATGTACGGCACCTTAAATGTAATAATCTTTGGAGGAGATAGCATTGGTTAACATGTGATCCACTGGTCTTGAGAGAACCATTGCCCAATGTAAGAAGTAGTTCAATGATCTTAGGCGAAGATCCAAACACACGTTGGCGGTGGGACAGTTTGGCTACGGGAGGGGGCATCCACCAGCCAGTCCCTGACATCTATAGATGCAGCCGCCTCCACAATCCCCACTTAAAGTGTGGAACGTTTTGGGGGAAATTCATCATTAGTGTTGTTCTCCATACGTCATGCCACACACTGACAGTTTAATATAAAGGCTGCATTGGAAGCTCTAAACAAAGTATTCTACTCGCATTGTTTGCACTGGCAATACCACTGAGCTTGACTCTCTGTTGTTTTGTTGTTGGTCAGTAAGTGACCTTTAACTTGAAGGGATCGTCCCGCAAATCAGCAAAGTCATTTTTCTTTGCCTAATGTAAAACAGTTGTGAAAACAACAAAAAAGGCCCGAAAAGAGTAAAGCACTGGTATTTCTTTTTAAAGTTAGGCGTTAGTTCTCATGGCGTATATACTTTACGCAATTGTATTTGTTTTGTGTTAATATGCAAGTCACTTGTATAAGTTAATGAAAGTACCCATTGGAGGCAAACAATGAGAAGCTGAGGTGCCTATTGCCAGGAAAATAAATGTGTTTGGAGATGTGTTTATTTGTTGGACATAATAGCAGGTTCTCCAGGAAAGAGAGGAACAAGTATAAAACAGCAGTACTATCAGAACCTTTCCCCCTGCACTAACTGACACTTCGCCCACAGGGGCCAAAGCACAGAGACTAATGGGGGTAATAAGCAGGGGTCATGATGACGGCAAAATAAACAGTTCCCAGTGTCAGAAAACAGCCTATAAGAACATTAGCATAAGAGGGGACAATCTCCATAAGCTGTCAACAGACTAAATAAGCATCTAATAGCCAAATGAGGAGAGGCGTGGCTAGGCTCATTGTAAAACAATAAGAGTGACGCACACTGTGGAATGAGATGGATAAGGAAGGTCAGCACGTGGTTCCCTATGCAATTTAACCTAATTTTATTTCATCTGTTCCAGGGACAATATATGATTACTACTATTCAGTATTTACTGGATAATGGTTGATAAGAGCTTTTAAAAAAACCTGTGTATGAGAGTGGTTTTATACTGTGACTAGCAGCGTTTTTATTCAGGTAGAACTCTGATAAGCAGCCGACTGGTGAGTGCAGCATGTCTGGTGCAACAGGGTCTTCACCCAATCAGAAAAAAGCCTTCTGCCGTACATGCCAAGCGATGGGAACCTGACTTCTGATCAGACTGCGTCTCCATGCAATTTGCAATATCTTAACTTGCAAAGTAAAGTATATATATATATTTTTAGTTGACCCACTTTCCCTCAACCTGTCTCGTCTACTACCAGAAGAACAGGCGTGAATTTGTTGCTCTCAATCAAAGTTAACACCAACTCATGCTCAGTGTACGTGAATGGTCATGTGATACGGGTTTTCAGGCGTTAGTATGGACGGAGATTATTTCTGAAACGGTGCTAAAATGGTCGTATGGATGGTGATCGTTTTTATTTTAAAACGGCCAATAAGGTCAGTCCCGGTTGATTGCTTGTGATTCATTGCACCTGTCTGGCCGGCTATATAACTGTGTGTGTTACAGAACCCCGCTGTTGAATCTGGGATGTACCCCGCCAGACAATGATTCCTACCTACATACCATACAAATCCAGTTATTACGTGTTATCCAGTTTTGTTTATTGTGCTTGCTAAGGCTATATAAAGCTGTGTAAACTAACTATATCACCTTGTGTCTTCTTTGCGTTTGGGTCCAAATCTGTAGGTAAAACCTCCTCTTGTAAAAGCTACTCTTGTTGTTGATTCTCATTGTTGTCATTGACTGTTGATTGTTGAATGTAAGTACAGTGTGAGTTACTCTGAACCGGAGTCAGATTCCTTACATGTGTAAAAGCATGTTTGGCCAATAAACCTGATTGTGAGTATTAAGGGGGTTGGCCTACTTTATATGCAATTAAGAATGTGTAGTTGTGCACTTGTATTCAGTCCTTCTTTGGTAGATGTGTGTATGTCTAGTGGAATTAATCTGTCAATGAATTGTGATTGATTTAGATGGAATCAGTCATGGAATCTCGCTGAGCGTTCACTGTTCATGATAGGACTTGTGTTCCAGTGGCAGTGTATGCCAGCATGACTCAGATGTTATCATCTCTTCTGATTCTGAAGAAAGTCATTCAAAACTAATCGAGCACCTTAGCACAACCACATTTGGAATGAACGTGCATTGTTTGAAAAAGAACTAGTGAGTGCTCTTCAATCCCCCACTATTTGTGCATGCATGTGTGCATGTGAATCAGTCCATGGCAATATGTGGAAGACAACCAGTCACACGGAGAGAGAGGGGGAAAAAGTGAATAAAGGGACGGCTTAAAAATCTCATTTATCACTGTAAGCACATATAAAATACATTGATACACAATAAAGCAAGCATGCACTATATTGTTTCTCATCAAATACACAACCAATAATCAAAGAACAATATAGAAAGAAAATTCATTCTAAGAGACAAATAATTTTGGAAATAGGTATTTGTAGTCAATAACACAATTGGCTGCCTCATATGCGTTCTTCAAAGGGACATTCGCAATGCTCTATATTCCACACAAAAAAGGGAACACACAAAATGTGAGATACAAAAGGTCCTGAACAAAAGCAATGGTGCATGATAAAACTGATCTTTGTTCTTTAGTATCAATGCTCATTTGATCTTACAGAAAATAAATAAATAAATACATTGCAGGAATGCAGGCAATACAAAGATTAACAATATATGGGTAGGGTACAACATGGATTGTGTAAGAGCATTAGCAGCCAATATGTACAACTCTTCCATTTAGTGTAGTTTACTATACAAATACTATAACATTTGATAATACACATTGTATAAGTTTAATATAAAGGACAACAATAACACGATAATAACATTGAATAGAGGCATGTACTGCAGACATTTTCACATTGTAATAGTCCTTTTAAATTTCAAACCAGTTGGTTGTTACATTGTGTTGGTCTGGTTTGTTTCACGTTGCCTAATGTCAAGTGAAACTATTGGACAGATATTTTGCCAGGAATACAAAACTAAATCAAACTAGAAGATGCCATTTTCACATTATAATATTACATTTGCGCTACTTGCATTTTCTCTAGATGTTAAAATTAACTCCTATAGCGATTTTATTTATTTGAGGACTGCGCAGGTCCTGTGTGTAGTATGTATATGATATATGCATGACATACTATATGATGTAGTATATGATTATGTATATGTAGTATATGATGTAGTTTGTATACAGTATATACTCTATATGATAGTATGTACTGTATGTCACTTTGGATAACAGTGTGCTGAATGGCGTAATGTAGTGTCCTTGCCTAACTGTGAAAGTATCTGTGAAGTTTAATCAAAATCAAATCAGAACTGTGAGAATTATCACTGTTAGTGACAATTCAACAACACACAAACACACACACACACACACACACACAGAGATAGAGAGACGGGCCGATAACAATACAATACTACAATAGGGTCGGTAAACTCTTTTTCTTTTCTTTTCTTTCTTTTCTGCTCAAAACCACCCAAACAACTTGCATGAACTTGCATACATCGTCATTTTCACACCAGAAATTATCTTTTTTTTCTTTCTTTTTTTTTCAACCTTTATTTAACCAGGCAAGTCATTAAGAACAAATTCTTATTTACAGTGACGGCCTGGCAAAAGGCAAGGCCTCTTGAGGGAAGGGGGGTAGGGGCAAAAAAAAAAAAAAAGGTTTAAAAGACAGTAGCACACATCCAAACATTTCCAACACACCAGCCACTTGCATACATTCACAATAAGCATGACATAATTGAGGGTTTTATAGATAAGCATGAACCAGTGAATATTACGACGGGTGTGTAAGGATGACCAGTTGACAGAAGAATATAGAGTGCAGTGGTGTGTTTTGAATGGGGCATTTGTAGCAAATCGGATAGCAGTGATAGAGAACATCACGT
>OMOT01004190.1:5183-16475 GCA_900312575.1 Acanthochaenus luetkenii
CAACCCACTACCCCTCTTGCCCCCTTCCTCCCTCCTAAGCTGAGTGACAGGTGGCAGAAACCCGATCAGTGCAGGCCTTCGTCAAGAAAGCACTCCAAACTGAAACGGGCACGCTGCCCACTCACCACCCGAGGGCCACAGCATAGGGGCTTCTAAGGTCGGATACGATGCGTGTGTGTGTGTGCATAAACAAGGCCGGGGATAGGGGGGTTGGGCTACAATGGAAGCAGGGGCATGGGAGGGAGAGAGAGGGGATATATAATGGACTTTTTGGCTGGAGAAACAAGCGGCAGCGCTGGCACCGGGTATCCAGGGCCCAAACGGGAAACGGGAGGCCGGCTCCCACAATAGTAAGTAGGAGAGTCCCAGAGGTTCATGCACAATAGCAGGGCAAGCGGCTGCTGTCAACAATGACCTCCAAGGCCTCGCTGCTTTAACTGAGATGGCCCCACCCTTCAGCACTTCCCTTTTAGCGCTGCCACACAGCTAATGCAGGGATTATTATTAGGGCTATGTATCTGGAACAAATGTGTGTTTTGTCATTGAAGTCCTGTCATTCGGCTTTGCTATTTAGCTTTGGATACTGTGCTGCTCCGATATAAGACTGATTAATGGCAGTGTGTCTTAAATTACAAGAAGTATAGAAGGCAGTGCTTTTACTCTTAACGTGCCAGTAGTAGAGATTAGAATAGGATATCCTCGCTGTCGGGTGAAAACCTTGCACCTCCAAAATGTCAACTTTTCAGGAACAAATAAAAACAGAATTGTTTTCAGATGGATGACAATGCATTTTTGAGTTTGTCTGTATGGCCCCCTGAACATGTGTCACGACTTTAATCGGATAGCGCAAAAATACATAAAATCCAGATGTAAATGCACTCAAGACACATTGAAGATCTGAAAGGCTGACAACATTTGTCTTCCCGAAAAAGAGAACACTCAAAGATACTCAAAGTTTACTGAAAGAAGTCACTGAGCGCAGGCTTTGTGTCAACTCTTCAAGTTGGTTCAAGTTGATGCCATGATTTTCTGATCGGATTGTTTATTTGATCTTTGCTAAAATAATGTGTTGAGTATGTGAGCTTTTCAAAAAGAGAATTATTCTTCAATCTTCAGATTTATTCAGTCTTGTCTGCCCGTCCATATTTGTCTGAAGAGCTGATCTTTCCCAGCAGTTTCCGATTGCTCATCAAATGAGCAAGAAAGTCTTTGCAAGACATTTCTTTGAAATTGTATTGCACTAAAAGAAGACAATTAACAACTTGTCATTGTATTCAACATGATCACTCAGTGTGAAGGAGAGACTCACTAAGTGCGACGTACAATACAAATTCAAGTTCATTTATTTTATACAGCCCTTTATCACAAGCATGTCTCAAAGGACTTCACAGAAAATTAGCCAAACTAGATCTAACTGAACAACAATCAATGGAATTACAGAATAGTTTAATACAAATTGGTAAATGTGCATAATGCCAGTGCACCTTACACAGCATTTTAAATAGTTGATGCGTAACGTTACACGATTGAAAATTATAATTGTAATTATATCATCCTTGAGCAAGACACCTAACCACAAATTGCTCCCGTTGAGCAGGTTGGCACCTTGCATGGCTGCCTCTACCAACGGTATGATGATATGTAGGTCGCTTTGGATAAAAGTGTCTGCTAAATGCCGTAATGTAATGTACTTTTTTGGTGGAATGGTCTGTGGAACAAGCAATGCCAAAACCCGGACATTTAAAGGAAATATCTTTTTTACAACAGACTCTTTCTTTTTACGGACATGAGGACAAGAGCACATGTCCGGCCGTTTGGTCACCCTAAGATCTGATAACTCAAACCAACTCAAACCAGCTCCGGAGGTGGTCAGAGACGCATTTGACCACATCAACAAAGTAGTGTAAATGCAATGAGACTTCAATCCACATATAGGTGGTAAACGGAAGGACATTTCTTCTTCTAATGGAAGTAAGCTCAGTAAACTAGCATCCTTATGCTCCGCTGTCGCGCTTTTCCTCCGTTTTGAAAAATAAGAAAAAGTGTGTACAAAAATGGCAGTTTCTTAGCAGTTGCCATCCTTATGACATACTATATGAGGGGAAGAGACGTACGTGACCATTTGCATTTTGTGAGGGAAAGAGATATCTGATCCCAATGTGGATGCATGAAGTGCATTTTAACGGCAAGTGTAAATATAATCCAGCTAAAACATATCTGGACACGATCCGGATACGAGATGCATGTTAATGCCAGGTGTGAAGGGGGCCATTGGTTTTGAAAGGGTTTCATCAGCTCAATGGGCTGTATTCCTTTAATTAAAGTTGAAACATCACCAAAATTGGAGGAGATTTAATTAGTGAAATCTCATTAAGTCTAACCAAATTAAGTGTAAAACAACCCTTGGTGTGGATTCTTGGTGGAACTTTTAGGCGGGAAGAGGGAGTGCAGGAGTGGGGAACACTGGGGGCTGAGAGGATATGGAGACTGGCGGCTCGACTGGCCTGTCCTGTGTGAAGGGAGAGGGAAATGGATGCTTTGGCCCTCAATTAAAGAGACTGCCCTCAATGTCTACCACATCCCGTCATCAACCTCCTCTCCCCATAAAAGGAGATCTTATTTATATTTGACCCTTAACTAGGTAGTCCCATTCAGGTTTAGAATCACATGTTCAACAGAGACCTGGCCAAGAAAGCAGCATTGTGCAGCGACAGAAGTTGATTAAAATGTACATTTATATATATACAAATGTGTCTCTGGCTACCGTCACCAGTCTTTTTTTTCATTTGGACGGCAGTGGACGCACAGAATTGTGGGATATCTACCCGAAGAAGGATACTTCCATGCTGCCTTCAAAACCGGCCAAATGGAGGCACCTCAGCAGGCAGCATTTTAAACAAAAGTTGGATTGGGACATGCCTCCCTGCCTCTGAATGCTGCCTGATTAGGCAGAATTTTTCCTGTTTGGGACACAGCCAACGTAAACGTGAAAATGTTCTCTTGTCAAGCAAGTAAAACAATATCTGTGCTAATGGCTACTTACAGTAATTCACTTAAAAGAAGAACACTGACCCAGTTTGTCTCAATTACACCAGGGTTAGGGTTAGAGCCCTCACTGTTTTCGCAGAACTGATGAACCATGGACAACAAACATGTGGGCACATTAGTGTAATGGTGGTACTATGTAGCACCACTATCCACTTCAAAGAACCAAAACTTTTCTGTGTATTGTTAGAAACCAGTACACCGCCCCCATTAGACAGACAGAGCTCTCCTCTTTCATTTGAGCCTATTTACATTCATGTCAGATAAACTCTCATTCCCTCACCCATTCTTACCTAAACCACGTAATCGCTCTCAGTTTAATGTGTAAATCATATCAGACAAATTCCCTTTACCAATCCCTACAGTACAAATAAAAATCCCTATATAGGAAGAGTCGTGATAACATTGAATTGCGACCCCAAGAGTCAAAATCCAACCAAATCCTTCACCGCCATACAGGTCCCATCCTCAATTCTCATCATGTCCTTTTTCATTTTCATCCTGGCCCAAGATGCAGATAGTGTGTTTGTTGGAGAGTGAATCCATCAGTCGTTAAAAAAAAAACGATGAAACAAAAGGACTATAGATTGATGTATACGGTAACTGAGCGGCAAATTGAAATTCCCATTTAGGGGTAGCAGAGATGTAGAGAAGATGCTTAAATGGTTGAAATGATTGTTTGGTTTCGACCGACTTGAGTGAACTGCTGCATGGAATGGGAAATCATGCAACACTCTGGCATGCCAACATGTTTATAGCATGAATTATATGTGATTGCGCTCTCTTAAATTGAATCACAGACTGTTGCTGGCCTCTGAAGAAGCAGATTAGCTCTGCCAGAAGTTTTTTGTTACAGAACGTCCAACCAAGGCAGAATTAATGTTCTGTTCACAGAACACACACTAATACGGCACACAGCTTTGGTAATGACACGTATAAACAAACACATGCTTACAGAACCCGGTAAAGCGAGTTACAGGGTTTGCAGAAAGGTAACTGATCACTTACAGTTCCTTTGCCCACAGCAACACAGCAGTTTTCAGTTTGGTTGTCTGCTCCACGGCCCAGCATCCAGCTCCCCACACAAAGCTGTTAACAGATGAAGACATTTCAGCTATGGCAAGCAAGTGAGCAAAGTCAAACGTATCACTGAAAAGGGCGTTGAAAAGGACAATTTGTACAAAAGCAGGTGAAATAGGATGGGTTTCCCCCCCCCACACACACACAAAAACCTAGCATCAACAAAATACAGAAGACGTAGGGAATAATTTTTACTTAATACATATAAGCAGGGATGCAATGGAGGGAAAACCCACCTAAACTCAGTTAACCCACTTCTAACATAAATTCATAGTATACAGTATACAACAAGTTATATGAGGATAGCGTATTTTAAGGGAAAGAACAACATAAATTTATGCTTTTTTTTTCTTTTTCGATTGCTTGCCTTATGATGATCACTGACTGGAGGTGGTAGTTTATCCACCTTTTTATTTACCACTACATCACTGCATACAAGAGGCATCTGATTATAATTTGCAGTGACATGCAGTGAAAACAGGGAGTTCAGCGAGCTGCTGTGACTCAAATTCCTTTGAGCAATTCACTGTCTGGCCACCTTTGAGCCACGCCGAGCGTAGCGCCGGAGAGGAGTTATGGCGCACATGTAAAAGATTTAAGTTCAATCAAGCATTCAGGGCTGGACACCTGATCTTTCGCTTAAAGCTTCTCCAGAACAGTGGGAGTGTGGTCGGCCCTCACAGCGGGCTGCCTACCTCCAGCGATCCGCTAACACAGAGGCTCTGAAGGGATGGTATTTATCCTGCACAACTCAGTGGGGACTACCGTGTGTGTGGTAGGTAGGTCCTACTGGGGGCCCGGAGTGGATGGGAGGGGGGTTGGAATGAAAGCTGTAGAGGTTGGTTGTAATAGTCCAAACTGGGTTTTTTGGGGGGAGTGGTTTTCTCAATCTCCCTAAAGGTGACACAAGTGGAAAATCTACGTTTCCAGCCCACTGTCAAGCAAACTTTTGAGAGTAGCGGTTTGGCGAGATATGTTAAATAGTTGCTGTGAGGATAGATTTAAACTTGGTCATCCCACATAGTGTTGATTTCTCTCCCTGGCGCGGAGAAACAGGTCTCAAAGTCACACTTTTAGCACATAAACAAATGCGGACAAAGCGGATTCTGCCAATGTATAAAATAACAAAACCCAATTCAGTGTTTTTTTCAACACTGTTTTGGATTATCACGTTTTCATCTACGGAGCGACTATTGAAGATATCTCGTCAATATTTGGAGTCATGGCAAGGTAACTACACAACCCAAACCTCTACCAAACTTTAATGATGCTTTAAGCACTAGTTCATTTCTCACTTTCAAATCAATATCATTTTAACTCCGTCAACAAAAAACTGTCAGCAACCAACATTATTTACAACACATGACGGGGAGATCCAGACTGTTTTGGAGCCAGCCACAGCTTTTTGACATTTGACAGTATTAAAACTAAATGATTAACTTCATAAATACAATTTCACGACTTTTCCGAAATGTGTCCAGGCCTGGAAAATAGTTTTACAATTCTACGACTTTTCCAGCTTTTCCAAGAGTGTGGGAACCCTGAATATTGAGGACATTGATCAAAATTTACCATTTCTATTCTGCCCCTCTAATTCGATCCATCAAAGTTCACATGAAAACACTTGGATGAAAGTCCAGCTATAGTATTTTTGGACCCTGAGTTTGTTTCAACTAGACTCATTCTGAAAGAAGATATGGCATGTTGATGATAGCAAAGACAAACTCAAAGCCCAAGAAAACGTAAGAGAAACTATTTTCAAAGTCTTTAGGACATAGCTTGAGTTTCCCTCCAAAACAGCCAACCCCAGACCACAGGAGACTTGGGTGAGAGCATTTCTTAGGTTTCTTTCTTTCAGCCACAAAGAAAACATTTCAGTCTCCCAGTAATCCTTCTAGAAGCCCTCACTAAGCTCTAAGGGCCCTTCCTCCCTCTGCCCTTCCCGGGGCCCTGTCTGGGACCCTAGAGGAGCTTCTCTCCTGCCGCCTCTAAACTGGAACCCCCACCCAACATCTCTCCATGACCCCTCTGGGACCCGGCCGACCTTCCTGTTGACGTCAAACTAAAGTAGAGCGGGGCTGTGCAGCAAGGGGCTCCACCCAGGGGGCTGGAGGTCTAATCACCGTGTTCCTCACAAGACCCACAGAGGAAGCATTAGCATTCCTGACTCTGCAGACCACCACAGTGCAGCCTCCTCATATGTATTGTGTACACAAGTACACAGATGCTTATATAAACTGTATATATACCTATATACCTTAATATATTATATGACCCATGCCTCCTAACACAAAAAGGCAGTTGTAATGGTTGGTTCATTTTAAAAATGTATTGCATTAAGACTGCAGCAAGATGGTTTTAACTAACACTTACCCACCTATTCTCACATGCATTTGCACAATCACATACGCACGCACACACAGAAGGTGCATCTATCCCCAGTCAATGTATTCTTCATTAAATCAAACAGCGGGAGGATGGGGCACTTGCCTTGATCTCGGGTTACATTTTGACTGTATTAATGCTGAAGGAATTGGACACGGCAAGTGCTGCTCCCCTGACAAGTTGTTGGGCTTCATATGAGTTGAGTATTTCATTGTCGCGCTGTGTACAACATTTGCTCATATCAATAATGGGATATGCTTGAATGCTTCAGGCAAACTCCAGGAGAGAATCCAACCTCATTTGATTTTACTGTTCGCAATCGCGGCAAAACAGATTTGGAGAAGACATGGAGATGAATGAATATTCACAACATACTCCCTCAAATGTCTCTCTAATCATACGGAGGCTCTGCACAGCAGAAAGACTCCAGATGGACATCTTTAAGATTCCCAAATCCTCCTCTTTTGGCTAGCAGGAGTTTTGGGGTCAAGGTGTGAAGGGAGGACCAAAAGACTTGTCCCACAATCCCTCAGCAGCTATAGCCCTCCAGCTGTTCTAGGGCTTCCATAACAACAGCTGTGCAGAGGTTTAGTGCTTCACGTTGCTATGACAACAGCAGGATCAATTGGCATGCACAGACTCTCGGTGCTAATAGCAAAAGTGACATTATGCCATCATTTCATTTCCATAAAACACAGCCAGGTTTTTTTACTGCACTAAGATTCAGGGGAACATAAAAGGAGGCAAATAATTAATTTTGCATAATAATGTGAGTGGCTCATGCACCCCAAACTCGCAGAAATCGCCCACACAAATTGACAAACAACCAAGCAAGCGCACACCTCAACATCATCCCTTAGCATTGAAAATTAACTCAATAAAAACTGTCAGTGTTTCCGGGCTCGTACAATAGAGGCTAAATAAGTTATTGTGCCCGGCAGCTGTATGTGCCACAGATCACTGTCCGGCAGGATGTGCAACAATTACAAACATTTCTGTTCTCCTGACAAACAGGATATCAGGTCACTCGGCCACCTTAACAGTGAGGAATCAGACACTACGGGGATTTTCATACTATTGTGCTGAAAAGAACCAACCTCAGCTGCAGGGTTTGCACATGTAGGACAATTGAGCTACACTTCTTGGCTCACTTACACTGCCATTTGACCATCTTGGCTGGATTAATATGTGTCAAAGGAAATGAAAATGACACACAGAGTAATGACAGAACCCTCTGATATAGTGGAAGTAAAACAAATGCATTACTAAACTCTTAGTTTAATAGTTCACCTCCGACAACTTGCATCTACTTGCACACTTAAAGAGGCACTCACTATTCACGCACGTGTGGTGCGAGGCCATTTGCATGTGATTAACAGTTCCTCAAAGCTCGGTACTTGTGGCCCCTATTTGGCTGGCTTGGCTTAAACTGTTTGGGGCTAACGGCTGCAGAATTCCAGGGAATTACGAGAGCTCAGGATGACAATGGCAGGTATTCCCACGAGGGTAACCGGAGCCGGCGTGGCGTCACAGCGGGTTTAAACCCAACGTTTAACAAGCATGCAGCTGATATAGGCAGCTGTGGCAGACAAAAAAACAGCATGCACATATTTACCCTTCACACACACACGTACAGTACAAACATGCAAATTATCTTACTCACTCCAACACAGACTTTAGCACTTTGCCAACCTGCTCCACACACACACACACACTGACAGAGCCATACCTAACTTTCACCATGATACCAGGCTCTCACTTTGCATGTCTGCGACCAATCCATTGTTGGCTTATATTTGACATTGATTATACCTCCCTGTCTCACAGAATATGATAGCCTTTATAGCTTATGAACAGCAGGGGGAAAGCCAAGCAGGAATCCACTGCTAAAAATATCCTTATTGTGACGAGTCAGGATGGATAGAGCAAAAAAAAAAGAACATTCTCTTTTCCATTCTCCCGTCCAGGCGTTCAGTAATGACTTGGAAAAGAGGTACCAATCCTCAGTGCCACCAATGGATTCCTCATTTTAATGAATAGATATGTTACAATAAGAGGAACAGACTCCATCGAACATGATCAAGCTAAAAGAGAATGTCTAAACCGAGGCAAACGATGAGAAGAATTGAATACATGAAGTGAATGAAAGTGTGAAAACAAAAGAGTGCTTTGTATTGAAAAGATGTGCAAAGTATTTAGCGACACTGAATATATCTCTAATGAATGATAAATGTGTCAATACATATACAATACATGTGGAGGATGTTTGGTCAATCAAAGTTGGCCTTCATCTAAACCCATTTGCTCATACCAACAGGCACAACCATTTCTCATTCTGTCCAATAGTGGTGATAAAATGCAGCATGATTTTATGTATCGCATATTTTGTCTGGTGCAGTTATTATATTCCGGCCCCACTTCCCAAATGCAATAAAAGTAAAGTAGCTAGTGAGCTACCGCACATAGCTTGTATCATCTGAACCATGCTGCTCAAACCCCTTCGGGGCTCTGGTGCTCATATGCTCTTCCACTTACATAGTAGCAAATCGGAAGACCCCGGCTTTTAGCTGGGCCTCAGCAAGCCCTCTGCCCATGGTCCAAAGTATTTGTTTTCATTTTATTTATTTATTTTTAACCGTGCAATAATTAAATAAATAAAAGTATATATACTTTTTACAGTTTTTAAATGTTACCTCTCCTGTTCTTGTGTTCCTTTATGATGTTGGTCAACCTTTTTCTGTTATTGGTTGTCTTTTTCAAGATTTTCAAGAAGTTTTCCATCCATGCTTGTAAAGCACTTTAGGTTATATTGTTAAATGAAATGTGATATATAAATACTATTTGTTTTTAATTGATTTGAAGATGCTACAATAGTGTCGACTTTGGGTCTATGCACACTAACCCTAGCCCCGCACTGCAAAGACTATCCATCTTTAGTCATTTAGTCTAGACCTGAGACTAGATGATCTTGCTTTTCTGAAAAACACGTGAAACAAATCTAACAATAGTGACAATACCTTGAAATAAAACAGATCACGCCTCTAGTATCAACATGTCACTTGATTCAAGAATATTCTCAAAACAAGTTGATTTGCAATTGGTAAAGAAGCTTTCAAGATTCAACACTAGACCAGCTTTTTTTGGAAATAAAAATGACAATTTTGGGTCGATTTCACTATTTGAATTAGGAAGAACACCCCTTCGCTTGCATGAGTTGAGAGACAGTTTACCTTTAACAATCATTGTAAATAAAAAAGCTGTAACAGGTTTTGTTATTTTACAGTGCAAGTGAAAAATCTGCCATTGAGGAAAGATAGTTTATCTTATTTCCAAAGCAAATTCACCTGCTTCGAGAATTTTTGTGAAACAATTGACAATTATCTTGAATAAAGAAGACCACTCCATTAATAATCAAGAAATTGACAGTTGAATGCAATAAATTCATGAAACAAACTTGCATTGGAAATGAGTGAAATGATCTCACCCCATTGGCACATTGCTTTATGGCACAAAACAGGAGGGTGCTGTTCTTCCAATGCAAATGGAGCTAAAGCTTTCCGTTTCTTGCAATGGCAGATGGTGGAAGGAGTGAAAGGCTCTGCAACAGGAAGTGACAGGGTTTATGGGAAATGTGGTCTTAATATTGAGAAACACCAGTGCTAAAAATAACACTGAGATCGAGGCTGCCATTTGTTTCAACTATGGTCTCATTTGTTTCTGATAATTATACCAAGGTATCAGAATTAATTTGACAATGATACATTGATGATTCAAATGCTACACATGGCACTTTTAATACTAGACTAAACTAAGAAAGATGTTTTTTCAGTGCAGTTACAGACACTCATTTGTTGTCTCTGTGTAAAGCAGAGAGGGGAGGCAGGGAAGAGGGAAACAATGGCCAAGGTAGAACAGAAGTCAACAAATGTCTGTTTGTCTTTAAATTGAGAGGTGTTCTGCCATCTGTATTAAATGTCTATGGCGGTTTATAAATACAGACCGCAGGTGAAAGAGGGACAGCAGCATGCCTGTAGAGTGTGTGTGAGTGAGTGAGTGAGTGAGTGAGTGAGTGAGTGGGTGAGTGAATGAGAGAGAGAAATGCCAACTTACCCGTTAAGTGATGAGAACATAGACACAAAAATCATCTATGCGTCATCATCATTGTGTCTTCCAGTGATCCATGCTAAAACTTTACTAGGCCACTAGCATCAGACAATAAGAATAGTGGGTAATTTTAAATGATATAATAACTATACTATACTATTTTGAAGTAGCAGGGACTCATTTGTTTCCATGAGAAGTGAAGGTGGTGGGCGATGGGAGACTGTGTACAGCAAATAAATCACTGTGCAGTGATATGTGGTTGCTCACCTGAAATCTTCTATAAAAAAACCACAACTTATTATTACTAAAAGATCAATCTCTGGATAATGCTATAGTGACCAACTAGTGTATGCTAAAGTGTTAGCATGGAGCCTACTATCACTCAAGATAGTGTATGCTAAAGTGTTAGCATGGAGCCTACTATCACTCAACATAGTGTATGCTAAAGTGTTAGCATGAAGCATATTATCACTCAACATAGTGTATGCTAAAGTGTTAGCATGGAGCCTACTATCACTCAACATAGTGTGCAAAAGTGTTATAATGGAGCCTACTATCACTGTGTCTACACAGTGTATACTATGTAAACCAAAGCAAACACTCTACCGGGTACACGTGGATTATTTTTGTGTCTATGTCCTCATCACTTAAGAGGTAAGTTGACCAATGGACCAGTGC